>VZTB01005834.1:3147-20982 GCA_013397245.1 Thryothorus ludovicianus | reverse complement strand
GGAGGAGGGGATGGGCCCCTCCTGAGCCGTCCGACGGGAATTCGGGCAGTCCCGAGCGATGGCAGCGGCACCCCGAGTGCGGATGGGCAGGTAAAGGTGAGCCCGAGGAGACTCGCGGCTCGGATGCTGCCGAGGCTGCGGCGAGTCCCACCTGCCCTGCTGCACACCTGGCAGGATGCACCCACTGCCCTGCCCCGGGCTCGGCATGGCAACAGCACAAACCTGCCTGAGAAGCCAAAATCTTCTGCTCAGCTGAATGCAGANGGCAGAAGGTTGCAACAAAATGGTCTTTAAGGTCCCTCCCACCCCAAACTGTTCTATGGTTCTGTGATGATAAATATATGGTTAAATGTAAAGTCTGGTTATTAAGTCTGTGAGACACACACATCCCTTCTGAGATGCAGCACACATCATTTCCCTCAAAGGTTTAATGCAACACTTGCAAAGCCAATATTATCAAAGGGAAAACTCTTCATATTTCCCTCCTTTACACTGCTAAGCTTAAATCCACGTGTTTAATACCCAGCAATATTATTTCTAAGAGTTTGAAGTGATGAAGCACAAGCTGAACATGAAAGAACAGTGAATTCTCTATTTTAGTACTTCTTTTTGTGATCAAGCCCATCTTTGGTTTTAAATTTCAGAAGCATCTAAAACTCACAGCTCTGTGGGAATCTGTTTTGCACTGAAACCATATGTACCTCAATAGTAAAACGCAAAGCAGAAGTTTACAAATTACATAGCTGTGATTGGGAGCCAAACAAATTAAAGATTTCAAACAGGTGATTGTGCACCTGTAAGACCATATGAAAACTTTTAAAAGGTTTTAAAAGCCACACATGCACAGATTTCCTACAGCACCACATATGTATCTCTGTTCAGATCACATCTGAATCTCACCTGGTTTTTAGGGAAAAAAAACAACACCCAGAATAAAGACCCTGACGAGGTGAAACCTGTGATTTATAAAATACTCACACATATTCAGCCTTTCTGTTCTGAGTTAAATATGCTGCCCTCCAAGGCCTTTTTTGGCCTCGTGGGATGCTCTGAATAGCAATTATCCTTAGCCAGATTTCTGTGTAATTACACTCCCTTCCTTTTTCTGTATTTTTAAATAACAAAAAAATCAAAGAAGCTGTCAAGAAAACAAGATCCTTGTTCCTTGGGGAAGTCTCTGTTTGCATTATTCCCCACCAAGCAGCAGCTGAAGTAGAAGTCTTGGTGGTGTTTTCCACACATGGTAGCTCAAACTTCCAGGCACTCCATAAAGGTTGAGTCTGCCCATCTCACAGACACTTCCAGACTGCCTTCAGTGGGGAAATGGGGAAAACACCATTATTAGTGGCAGAATAAATCCCTCCCCAGGAACAGGGTTACCAGGAAAAATCACAGAATCAAAGAATGGTTTGGGTTGGAGGGATTTTGGAGCCCATCCAGTGCCACCCCTGCCATGGGCAGGGACACCTCCCACTGTCCCAGGTTTCTCCAAGCTCTGTCCAACCCATCCTCAAACACTTCCAGGGATAAGACAGCCACAGCTTCTCTGTGCCAAGGCCTCACCACCCCCACAGGGAAGAATTTTTTTCTAATATCCCATCTAACCCTGCCCTTTGTTAGTTTGAATCCATTACCCCTTGTCCTGTCACTACATGCTCTTGTAATGATTGCCAGAGGAAGAAAAAATCAGAATAAACAGCCTAAAAATCTAAAAGCTACGAGTGACCTTTAATTCTCATGATTCAGAGTTCAAAGAGGGAGGAAATGAAGAAGTTTCAATATAGAAATTATAGTAGAGCTATCTCTGACTAGATTGGTTTTTATAAAAAGAAAGGTCCTGACCTCCACCTCTGTAAATCTGATTTCTGCTGGTTGCCATGCTTACTCTGCAACATATGAAGAATCATCCCACTTTTTAAACAAGTTTGTACATATTTCTTAGCTCTGAGCAGGCTTATATGGTGAAAAAGATGGGAGCGTCCTTCAGCAGAGTTGAAAAGCAGGCCCACAATTAGTGGTGAAAACTCATGAATTTAAAAGGTGATTTTTTAAACCATGTGTTAAGAAATAGTTTTGTAACCATGTGAGTCCCTTCCCCTTGCTGCTGGCTGTGGTTTTGGGGCAGAAATCCGGTGGACAGGTCCAGTGGCTGTGCCTGCCAGCAGAAGAGCTGTGCATTTATAGCCAGATTTAACTCTGGGCTAAATAAATCAGATTGTGTCCTCAGAGCACCGCTGTAATGGGATGCTAATCCCGGGAAACGGGCTGCCTTCCCCCCACGTGCCTATTCCAGCCTCAGCATCTCTAGGTTATTCTCACAGAGAGGGCTTAGAAATGCAGATGTTTCTGCTTTGTGCTTCCTCTCTCCCAAGCTCATAAAGCAGAGGAAGGAGTTCATTGCCCGCCAGGACCGAGGAGGATTTTTCTCCCCGCTCCGGCTGCTTTTGGGGAGCCCTTTTCCCATGACCTCCATCCCCAGGCAGCGCTTCCCAAAGCCCTTCTCAAGGGATGTTGCTGCGGGGTGCCAGCAAAGTAATATCCTCACGCCAAATCCTAATTCCACCCAAAGGGGCGTGGGCAGTGACAGGAAAAGACCAAAACTTCCCCAAAACCTCTCAGTTCCCTTTGTGCCTCGAGGTGCCGGAGCAGAGGGACCTTCCCCAGGGGAGCTGCCTGGGCGGATTCTCCTTTTCCAGGGAAAGCAGGGGGGTGGTGGAGCTGGAAGCGAGCACCTTCCTGGGTGGGGAGTGTAAATCCAGCCGGGAATTGCCGTGCAGTGAGCCTGCAAAGCCACCAGGTGATAGGGATGCTGTACTTAGCAGCTGGAGGGCTCAGCGCCGAGCAGAGCCGCGAATTCCAGGCGGATTTCCCGTCCCGTTGGATGCTGTCTGACACAGGCTGGCCTTAGGAAGTGCCACCACAGCCCTCCGGCACCCCCCAGGGATTATTTCAGCTCTTCTCCCAGCTCCCAGTCTGCGAGTTGGTGCTGTGAGAAGATTTCAGGAAGATTTGCTATTCTTGGTTGTCTGTTCTCCCGTTGAAATGTTGGTGTAGCTCTCACCGGAATTAATGGAATGTGTATATTTTAAAGAAATGCATTATTACTCTCATTTTGCCCCCGGTATCCTGGCAACAGGCACATTCACATCACTAATTTCATATCTTGTACATCCTTCAGCTCTGAGTAAAGGATATACCAACCTTCAGATACTCTGAACGTCTTTTTTTTTGTTTGTTTTCCCAACTTGGGTTGGGAATTATTCTTCTTGGCATGTACATCCTTGGAATGCCTCTGGGAATTCATGCTCAGCCTTTAATTGAAGACAATGCCTTTGTCCCTGGAACAGGCAAAAATTAAAACTGAAACTTGATTAGGTAGAAGTGGCAGAATCTGTTTTCCCACAAATGATCTGTTAGATTTTAATGATGGAAGCCGAGAGCCAGTTGCCTTTTGCCTGATGCCATCCTTTCATCCTGAGCCGTGTCCTTCAGCACCCTAAAGAGTTCCCTTTTAGTGGTGATCTTTGTGCCCTCCAAGTACTTGTTGAAGGGTATCATTCCCCTCTTAGTCATCATTTAGCCAAGGGATGCATATTAAGTTCCTTTAATCTTCACTCATAACTCAGTCTCTTCTGACCTTTAATCATTTTTATTACTCTTCTTATGAATTTCTTCCAATTTGTCTGCATCTCTCTGGCAATGAGGCACCCAGGATTTACTGCCTTGTTTTAGATACACTCTCCCTGCAGCAATGCAGAAGATGTTACCTCCTGCTACTTCCATCCACCACTGACTGAACAAAATGCTGGAGTTGTGAGGTAGCTGGGAATCAATTAAAATAGAATTTAAATGGTTCAGTGCTCAGAATTGTTATAATTCTTTCGTGGCACCGTGTGCAAAGAAGCCTTGGAGCCTGTGAAAACCTGCTGCTTCTGGAAGCACGTGTCTGTGGTTCCCAGGGCAGGCAAAGCTTTGAAACCTGCTGCATCTGTGAGCCTCTGCAGGGATGTGAAGGAGTTGGGATCCAGGAGGCAAATGGAGACAGGTTCAGATTGGCACCAGGAGCAGCTCACGTGTGCTGCTGGCCTGGGGGCTCCACACTGCTCCTCCTGCAGCTCCCAGGGAGGTGACAGCACCCAAGGGCTCATCACAGCAGTGGCAGAACTGCGGGAGGCAGCAGCCAAGAGCTTGGCATTAGGTTGCTTCAATCTCTGTTTAAATAGTTTGCTTTAATAGCAAATTAAAAAAAAAAAATTCTTTAGAAATCTGTAATGCATTTTGGGCTTTGATTAACGAAGAGCTCGAGATGGCTGAGCAGCAGATTAAATGATGAAAGATGCTCTAAGACTTCTCAGATCTGCTAAAATGATCGGGTGGCTTCTCTGTCCCCACCATGTCTGGTTTTGATTCAATGCACACTGGAGTGAACAGGATCTCTGCTCCTGGCTCCTCTTCTCCCTCCTGAACAGCCCCGTGGTTTCACATTGCTCTGGTGGATAAGGAGGGAAGGCTGTTACTCCTGGAGCTGTTTAGTTCCTCTTACAGAACATTTTTTCCTTTTCTGTGACTCTCCAGATCTATTTCGTGCTCTCACATTTGGTCTCTGAGGCACTGGTAGGGAATTGAAGGGCACTGGGCCTTTACAGGCACACTCAAATCCCTGAGTTTCCACTTTCATGTCATTTGTTACTCCTCCTCTGGCTCCTGAATTCAAAATGAAGTGTTTAAAATTTGATCAGGGATGTGTTCTAATGAGTGCTTGGATTATATGTGTGCCTTGTTTCCTTAAGTGATTTTTACTCTTTTGTCTACCTCCAGAAAAAACAGATTAACTGCATTTTATAGGCTCTTTTCCCTACATACCCCAGTCTCTCCTCTTTGCCATCTCTTGCTCTTCATTCATGAAGTTCCTTGCAAATCCCAGCCTTCAACAGTGGCTCAGGAATTAATAAAAGAGCTTGTGGCATGAGGCACATTTACATACAAGCCATGTGCTTGTACATATGAATCTTTCTTTAAAAAGTATTTACATTCTGGACAAACATAGTGCTGGGGAAAAAAAACAACAACTGTTTCTTTTAGCTGTAATTTATAAATATTTCAAGTACCAAGGCTGATTTGCTAATGCTGAGTTTGTGGGGTCTGGTTGTATAGACAGGGCCTTTGCCATTCCTGACTTTTTCCTTCAGGAGCAGAGGATGGGCCCTGCCCCAGTACAACTGCAATGAGATTAATTTCCAAGCCTGCTTTTGCTATATTAGCCTTCATTTTAGATTCACAAATAAAGTGATTTAAATTGTTAGATGTTCTGTGAAAAATACCGAGATAGACCAACAGTCTTTACCTTCAAAGTTATGAAAACCATTATTAAAAAGATCAATCACGTAACTCCTTGCTGACATAATGATAAATGTTTCCTGCGAGTGTTATTCTATCTTCTAATTTCAGAAAAATTAATATACCTTTTTTCCTGCCTTTTCTTTTTTCCTTTTTGCTAGCTCAGGCCTTGTTACAAAGCCATTTTAATTTGCAATCATTCTTCCAGTGCACCTGCAATGATAGAACTGATAAACATTTTCTTAGATGATAATTTTTAATGACTACCATGATTGCAAACCAAATTTTGGCTTTACGAAAAATGACAGAGATGGCAGAAAACTGAGAGATAGAAGAAGCAGCATGGAAGGGATGCATTTCTTACAATAATTATCTTGAGCAATTTGGTATAGTGGAAGGTGTTGGGGGTTAGATGAGATGAGCTTTAAGGTCCCTTCCAGCTCAAAACATTCTGTGGTTCTGTGATTACCTATTCTTACTGCATTTTATTTTTCTGGTAAGCTCCTACTCGGGCAGTTAAAACACTGCCATGCTTGAACCCATCACAAATCTCTCTGTTTGTCCTTTTTCCCAGTGCCTAAAAGCTGAAACATCAGAGCAGGGTTTTGCACGCTGCTGCTATCTTGCTGAATCAGGCAGTTTGGGGCAAAGCCAATTCCTGTGACTCCTGTGGTCTCTCATGAGGAATTGCTTCTGTTGGAGAAGCGTTGACCATTTAATATACGGTGCTCATGACTCACCATATATTCCCAGAGCACTTGGAAGTATTTCCATGCTGTCTCTGTATTTTTACAACCTAAACATGTTCCCCTGGAGATTTATGCAGCTTTACATTCTTTTCTCTCATACACATTTCCAGGAGTTTTATGGGGGAGCAGAGAGGGAGCCGAAGCAGCGCGGGCAGCTCGCTTAATTTAGCACAGTCCTGTCCTTTCCAGTTCACCCACCTGCAAAATGGGAATAATAATAAGCACTTAAGGGAGAATATTCACATGTCTAGCTCGAGACCTTTAATGTTCATCTCTCCAGAGGCTCAGCAGAGAGAAACAGCTTCTAATTCAGATGCTTTAAATGGCCTTCTAATGGAGCTTGCTCCTCTTCTGGCAGTCAGGGAGACCAAGTTCTCAGCTCCAGCACCCCTCCATCATGCCAGGAGCCAGGCACTGTGAAGATCCTCTTTCAAGCTTCATCCTGCAACCACTTCCACGCTCAGCTTCCTACTGGTGGAGCAATATCTGAATAACTCAGTGGTTTTCCACATCTGCAAAGTGGAGTGGGCTGTGGGATGAACACCATGCAGAGCCCCAGTGATCACTGAGGGTGAAAAAATGAGCATTTCAACAGCACTTGGGGTGTGTTAAACCCAGTGGAAGCGCTATGAATTATCAATATGGCCAGTCATTAGTATTCATTAGTGCTCAGAGCAAACTACTGAGACTCAAATCTTCCTGTTGCAGTCTCTGGGTTGCCATCGTGTGACATTGAGCGAGTCACTTCTCCTGTCCTCATTTTCCTTGTCATTAGGACTTCTGCATCATCCCTGAGTGTGATGTGAACCTTAATAAGGCTTGAAAAGGGCTTTGAGAACTCGTGGTGAAGAGGGAAATATAAATGTCAAGCATGGCTGTAACAGCAGATGAGACGGAGCAGGAGCCTCATCCCGATCCAAAGGGCTCGGAGTGGTGCCACAGAGCTCTTCAATGCCTGGTGGATCCTGCCCAGGAACACTGAGGACAGAGAGGCACACTGAGCCAGTTCTGCTCACAGCCAGAGCCAAGAAGCCCCACCAGGGAGTTGAGATTTGGAAAACCCATCCCTCTCCTGCTTTTCTTCGGGTTGCACAGGCAAGCTGCCCATTGGTATGCACAAATGGATATTTAGGCTTCTAAACACCCGCTCCTGGACACAGAAAGGCAATTTGGGACTGTGTTTAGCATGGAAAGACTGGCACAGAAATCAATCTTTATTTCAGAAAATCTTCTCTTCAGTGTTTAGCCTTGGTGTTGATTATATGAATTAGATCCCTATTACAAATGAGCCTCATGTCCCAGAAACTAATGTGCTGTGCTCAAGAAGCAAGACTTTCTGCGTTTCATCATCATTCTGTTCCTTAATGATTTGGCTTTCCTGGCAATGATGAGAAATGTTTATTTCCCTGGAGTATTTCTGGATGGTGAAATTGTGGTGTTATTTGTGGGCAGTGGATGCTGCATTAACCCAGCAAGGCTGCATTGCCATCTTTACTCATTCTGTTTGGAGAGCTGGTCCCCTTCCTTCACACCTCTGGTTTCCACAATACCCTTTGGCCACTTTTAATCTATTCAGTCCACTTTTATGCTGGAGACAGTGGCTGCCAGCTTCTGCCTGCTTGGAGGCATAGGAGCAAGACAAAGTGACAAAGTGACAGTGAGATAAACACTACTGAGAGGCCTTAGTCTGCATTTTGAGGACTGCTGTAAATCACAGTGATGGAAAGAGACAGATTAGTGGTGCTAGCGTGGAGAGGTGAATGTGCCTGCTGGGATCTACATATTCCTGTAAAATTACTTTTCATTTATAGCCAGTGATAGGAACACTGTCATAATGCTGTGGAAAAGGAGATGTTGACAACAAGGTCAGGCTTTGTGCAGTTCCTCAGGCTTTGCAGGGGTCTTTGATGGAGTTAATGCAGGTTCCTACAGTGCTACAGCCATGTTTTCCTATTTCCATCTCCAGTTAGAAGCAGAGCAGCACTTTGTGACCATACAAAAGGAATTCTTCAATTCATGTCTTGTAATTTCTGTCACCAGGTGTTGGCTGATCTCTCTATGCTGTGGTAAAACCCAGCTGCCTTCCCCAAACTGAAAACCTGAACCCACACTCCTGAGGTGAGATGAGTTACATACCCAAGCATACATTTGATGTTTGAGGTAACAGCACCATCAGCTAAAGCAAAATCTCAGTGAATTTGACCTCCTCTACCAAAAGATTCCACTTAAGAAAGTTACATCAATGCAAAGTCAGGCCTGAAATCTGCCATCTGCTAAATCAGGGATCCCTAAAGTTAAATTCACCATTGGAGTCAATGCTTGGCTGCTCTGCAGTTACCATCTGTAGTTTTTTACATTGCTGTTTATTCTGTTAAATTTATGCCTTAGTGTGTAAAAACGTCCCCAAACTATGAAAGCAAATGAGCAGTGCGACAGGGCTCAGCCCAGTAAAGACAATAACTTTGACATTATCAAATTTTTCAGACTTGAAAATCTTAAGGCTTAACCTCACGTAAGCCCCTGGGTTTTACAGTTTGAAATCTCTGCTTAGTACTGGAAATCTTGCAATGCTCATTCCCTCTGACTGCACTCCCAGCACACTGGAATTTCCTCTCATGTTGTGCTAACACAGAGCTCTTTGCTCTGAACTGATTATTCTCTCTGCTGCAGAACATACAACCACTGGTATCAGTGGCTCCTGTTGGAGGTTTTTGGCCAACACAGGTGAAAAAGACTCATGGAAAAAAAAAGCTTTGGTGCTCAGCTCTGTGTGCTCCCAATCTCAAATTCAGCCTGGATATGAACAAATGAGAATGTTTGGGAAATGCACAGCCATGCAAAAATGCCCATATTTGATTATTTATTCACAGGTGACTTTTCCTTTCCTGCAAAGGGATGCAATTTAAAAGAGAGAAAAATTCTCTGTGGTTGATTCATTCAGCTTTTTGGACGAGAAGATGCAGAACTGCCTAGAATGGCAGTGTAGTTCCATCGCTTTCATTTTTTTTTCTCTTCTGGTTCAGAAAAGAAATGTCAGTCTGACCCATCTGCTGGAATCTGAGCAGAGCCCCAAAAGACCCACACACAGCCTGGAAGATAAGTGCCCATATGGTGTCTGCATTCATTCATTGCAGAGCTGGTAGGCAGCAGAAATACCTCAGGGAAGAATTGGGGTTGAGAAGATATTTTTAATAAACCAGACTGTGGTGATCTATAATGGGAAATAATCACCGAGCCTTTTCCACAAATATCTAAATTTCTGTCTCTCCTACTTTCCCTTCCAGCGCTGACAGAGAAAAAACAGAAAAGAAAGGTTTCTTGTACTGTAAAACACACAAAAATTTCCCAGTTACCAGTGTTCTACTGTATCAAGGTTACTGTTAACATTATTAATATTAATTTTCATTTACACCATTGCAAAGCCATTAATGTGATAAGAATGTTATTATCTTTATAGCAATAAGTATTTATTAAAAGCATGTACAGTGAAAATTGGTAATAAGATGAAGCAATGCAAAGTAGAACGCAATGAATCCCTTAGGAAGAATAATAAAGATTTCTGGCTCTTTTTATTCCTCCCAACAACTTCAGAGTATTAAAAAAAAAAAAAGCAAGATAACAACACAGGCTCAAAGTCACTTATCAGAATTTGCAAGGGCTCTGAGTGTTTATCCTCAGTGAAAGCTGGAAGGATCCACTTCTGGAAAATTATTGTTGCCTGCCCTTTTAGAAAGAAACTGTCATGCTGTTTTTGTTTAATTAAATTGCCGCTGTCAATTACTGCCTGCAAATAACACAAAGTATTGCCCAGTGAACTTGGGGAGGCATTCAGCAGCCACTGGTGTTTTGTGAGCTCACTCTGCACCCCCTGCACATCTCCTGAGGGTGGGAAGTGATAAAATTCCCCATTTCTGTCCATTTCCCACTTCCTTCAAAAAAATAAAAATAACCCATCATTGTTGAGGCCCCACTGATTGAAGCATCGGTGCTTCCATCCCGAGTTGGAATATTTGCTTTGGTCCCCAAGGCTTCATGTTTCTGAGCCCTTCCTGTTGTCCTGGCAGGGGCTTCCTCCCAGGGGTGCAGTGGGATGCTCCACTCCAACTTCCACTCACCCCCTGGACCCCTGCCCTGGCCAAACTGGACATTCCTCTTCCTTTCCCTCCTGCCACGTCCCTCTAGTCCCAGTTTCACAATCAGGTTTTATTCTTGCTCCTTTTCTCTTTTTTCTGCCAGGAGAAATTGTGGTTGGATTTATGCTCCGCCGCTGACCCTGGCTGCTGGGCTGGCAGCTCCATGAAGGTAGAGCATTCCCAAACCCCAGGAGCACAGAGCCAGCTCTTCCTCTGTACTCTGTGTTCCCTCAGCTCTGCTGGACACTTCCTCAGGCAACAAGGAATCTCACCACTGGCTGCAGCTGAGGCTGGCAAGTGCTGCTGCCCGAAAAAAATGACAATCTATTTTTTCCTTTTCAACTGGTGGCCCAGCTGAACAAAGGCTGCTGCTGCTTTCTGCTTTGGGGAGCTGAAAAGGTGACCTCTGATCAACTTCCTGGGCCAACAGCCTCTTACATTCACTGTGCTGTAGCCAAGGACCACAGCTCAGGTATTAACTGCTCCAAAAGTCCTCTCCCTTACCCAAAGTCTTCCTCTTTTGATCCCAGTGCTGGGCCAAAAAAGTGACAAGACAAGCGTTGCTGACATGTATGGTCTTAATTGAATTGGATGCAATTATGACCAAGGTATCCAAATTCCAGGAAGATACAACCAGAAAAGTTCCATCACCAAGTTTGGGGGATTTTTTGGGAGTGCAACTTTTCCATAGGGAACTCTTTTCACTGGAGTTGAAGGCATTGTGCTCTTTCCAATCACCATCCACAAAAAAGATTGTTCCCCCTCAGATTTGAATGTTAGGCATCATTGACTGTGGGGAGGATTTTCCATGCTGTACATTTGATATAATCTCTACCTGGACTCCAAACTGGAATTTCAAGTTGTACAGATATAAAGAAACACCATAAGAGTCGAGTGTAATGTTAATTAAGTTCAGTCTCCCTCCTGTTTGGTTGGCCTAGCACAGTTCACTGATTTTATTTGTGGGTAGATTGGAAATATGTTCACATATTTCTAACTCCTCAGCTATAGGCAGGGACACCTCCCACTGTCCCAGGCTGCTCCAAGCCCCAATGTCCAGCCTGGCCTTGGACATTTTCAGAGATCCAGGGGCAGCCACAGCTGCTCTGGGCACCCTGTGCCAGGGCCTGCCCACCCTCCCAGGAAAGAATTTTTTCCTATGAATGGGGTAAAATAGAGGTGAAAAATCACAGCTAAAGTGATGCATTTATTGCTTGTCCCAGATGCCTTCGCTTTTTCCTTTCTATTTGAATTCTCTTCCCTCAGTGTTGCAGCTCTAGCTTTGATCCATCCCGGCAGAATCAACAATCTTTTGTAAAATGCTCTTTCCAGTCCAAGTCCTTTCTGTGATAACAACAAAAACAGTACAAAAAGAAGATTTGGATTATGTTTATGTGTGACTAGACTATTGATCTCACAGCCCAGGAAATGAAAAATAAGATGAAATGGGATTTTTAAATCGGACCAGGAGGAGGGGATCAGGATGAAGCCAAGCACAAGTCAGTGGGGAGTGTGATTCTGCAAAGAATCCACCTCAGAAAATCAACTTGCAGTGTTTGTGTGACACGAATTCAGTTTCTTGTACTCTCTGGGGACCTGGTTTTCTCCAGGGAATATTTTCAGCCTTTTTAATTCACCTTACTCCCATTACCTACACATTGTGGAGAGACAGTGAGTGCACTCTGGCTTGCAAGGGAAGATTGGAGGGAGTAATGGAGGTCTTGAACACCTTCCTTCCTCCCCTTCCTTCACCAGACCCCAGCTTTGATCCCACTTGTTGGACCGAGGACTTTCCTCCGGGGATGGTAGAGGACTCACAGCAGGTCCTTCTCTGAACTTCACTGTTTCTTTGATGAAGAAAACCAACTTATTCCTGTCACAAGGTCCTGGTATCCCACACCCAGCTGCTCAGACTGCTCCTCATTCCCACCAGGACTTGGCTCACCACAGCAGTCATGAGGCAGGTTGGTCTGACAGTGCGCTGGGAACTTGTTTCTTCCTTTTTTTCCTGTAAAGCATCCTTCCTTCCCCAGCCTGCCCTAGAGAGTCTAATTAGCGGCCTAATTACCACCCCCATACAATGCCTTGGCTGACCTTTGCTGTTCTCAGCCTGCCTTCCCTTGTCAATATAATTTTGGGCCGTGGGTCTGCGGGGTCTGTGCCGCTTCCCCTGCGCTCCACGATGTCAGCGCGCTCCACTCAAGGCTTATTTTTATTCTCCACTCCAACAAAATTGAACTGTGAAAGCACTGTAAATTTTCAGCCTCGAGAGGCTCTTCATTAAGCAACAAATAACTCTCTGCACCTCCTTGATATTGCCCTCCTGTTGGCTGTTTGTCACACGGCGCTTCCCCCCTGCTCAGCCGGCTGTGGCCGTTCCACTCAGCTGACAGAGCCGCTGCTGCCCAAAAAAATGCACATTACAGCCTGTTTGCTGAGCCTCTGACTCCAGTGTAGAAGCAACAGCATCATTTTTATCCTTATTGGGCTCAAAAGGCTGGTGCTATCTCGCTGTTCTGTTCAGATATCAGCGGGCAGTGTTTCACAGGGCTGGATCCTGGTGCTGTCCTGCAGGAACGGCTTTTTACGGCTCCGACCATAATGGTGCTTCCACACAAAGAGGTGCTGTCCAAAATAACGAGCTGCATTTAATGCCTCGATGCTCTGTCCCTGACACTGCCCCACCAGGGTGCCTCTGCAGCCCAGCTGCCCCCAAGTCTGGGGAAAAATCTGGGCTCCTAGCCCTCTAAAAATGTTGCCTTGCCCTGGGGTTAAGTGGTGTCTCAGCTCCCTGATAGGTGCGTTGGTAATTTTCAAGCCACAGTGCATCTAAAAAGCCAAGCACCACCCTGGGAAGGATGTCATAAAACAAATATTCCTTTCCTGCTGAAATGCATTATTAAAGCCTCCACCCCATAAATCCCAAGTAGATAACACTCTCCGTGGCACCTTGTAAAATAAGCAATTTTCTGCTACCGAGGAAACAAATTCTTTTTCTCATTCCTATCTAAACTCCACCAACACGGTGACAGACACAACACTGCATCTGAGTTGGTTTCTGACAGCCTCATACATTTCTAACTCTGTCAGCAAGAATAAATGTTCGAGGTTTTTCACTTTAAAGAACTCTGGAGCAAAATGGACTTTCTGGGATCAGCTTCACCCTCTGTGTGTATCAGCCATAAAGTTTCCCACCATTTCCAGCACTGCTTCGTTGCAGGGCTGAGGTAGAACTGAAGTGCTGGGATCAAATCTTCACTTCAGAGAGGAAGTGAGGCTGGGAGAAGAAAGATATACATTGTGATTCCCAAATATTTGTTTTTTTCACCCCAAAACACACCAGGATGAAGCTCACTGTGTCTCAAACCCTCTGGGTGCTGCTGGGGCAGAAACAGAGAATATCTGGGACTGTATCCAGCACTCCTTGCTGAGACCGACATGGAGCAGCACTTGGACCTGGCTGGTTTTGTAGCAGCAGTGTTTGAGGTGAAAAATTAATTTCAACTCCATTTTTTATTTTCCTGATGAATCTGTCAATGTTTCATTTCAGTAAGATGTTACCTTTAGTTTTTCTTTGAGTTTATTTGGGTTATGTGGCTATAAAACCACAGTACTGCTAGCTCAGTGATTATTGCACCAGCAAATGCTAACATTTTATTCCAGTTTAGAATGAGAAGGGATTAAGGAATTCCAGCATTCACCTACAAAATGAAACTACTGTTTTCTAACTAGCTCTAATCAGCTCCCAAGGACATTGTCCCATTTCCATCCATTATGAACCATGCAGGTGCACAGGTTTATTTCTTGCATGAAACATCTATGGCATCATTCATTTCAGAAACTCATGTGAAGTCCTATGTTCATTTCTAGAGCAATCAGGGGAGTTAACTTAGCAGTTCATTGTTATTTTTCTGCTCTTTGGTGTGCAGAGTGTGTCTCCTGTGTATTGAGCAGGGTGTTCAATATGAACAGACCTTACTGAGGTCCATAAGTGGCCACAGACATTAAATACTGACTTCTCATTTTTCTTTTATTCTTCTAAAGTTGAAGCTAAATTCAATAAATTTTTATCTATATTATCATATATTCAGGGATCAACCTGAAGCCAAACAAAATTTTCTTCATATTGCGAGTGAAAAAATGGCTTGTTCTCCAGCTCAGCAGAGATCACTCAGCCTAAATCCCTTTTGTTAAAGCCTCTGCTCCTCATTATCAATACAGAATTCCCAATAAGAAGGAAGAATACTTTTCTTTTCCTCCTCATCCTCACAGTTCGCTCAAGATGCAGCTTGTGCTTTGAAAACACAGTGTCACTCAATCCTTGAAAACCAATTAAAATTCCTTCATGAGGAAGCCAGCTTTGGGTTTGGTTTGTTTTGGGGTTTTGTCTTTTTTTTCAGTCTGCCATTACAAATAATAGCAAGGAAAAATAAAGTTTTAATTTGTGCAAATGCCTTGACAAAGCTGTCCTTCATCCTTGTGTAAATATTGCTCCTGTAACACTGCCAAGGAATGGCCTTGAGTGTCTGCAGCCAAAAAAAAAAAATCAGACCTGCTCCTATCTGAGCCCAGGAGACCTGTGTGTAACTCATGTCTGTGGCTGGTGTTCCAGCTCTTCAAAAATTGCCTCTGGGCCTCTCCTGACTGGGAATCCAGGCTGCTGTTCCCTGACTTCTGTGTAGCATTTCAGGAGTAGTCATGGCAAGGTTTGCATGGAAAAATACTTCTGTTAGACAAGCTGAAAAAGCTGGAGAGAAAGGCCAAGGTCTCCAGCAAGGAATTCCTTCCCAAACATTCAGCCTTGCATGCCTGAATGCTTATCTGTTCTTTCAGAGTAATCCAATGAAAGATAAACTTTCTCCTCCTTAAAAGCCTTTACTCTGCTTAAACCCTTGACCATCGTGACTGAAATTCCATGGCTAAGTCCAAAGTTGATGATGGAGATAAGGAGAAGGGAATCTGTTTATCTAAAGAGGGACACATTTGTACAGCAGGAGCAGAAATGGCATAGCTCTGTTGCATAATCTGGCCACGTTCCTCATTTCAGTTCAGTGGGAAAGGGAGGGTAATTCCAGTCAGGGGTGATTTTTGTAGGATGTGTCTCAGCTCTGCAGCTTCCACGGAATCTCTACCTCATTTGAGAGGAAAAGCTGGCCCTTGGGCTTCTCCCAGAGCCTCTGGGAATGGGAGGGTTCAATTAACTCTCATGGAAAGTGATGAGAGAATAAACCCAAGTCACATGCTTTCCAAGAACACGGGCTGGAGCTTGCAAACCTGCAGGCGTTTTATGGTGCTGACATTTCGTAACCCATGAGCTTGCAGATTTGGAGGCAAAGTTACAATTACCATTTCAATTACCCTGAAATGGAGTTCAATTTAAAAATCCCACAGGATGAGCTCCTTGAATTTGATGAAGTGTCCAGACTGGACCTTTCAGTCCAAGATGGTGCTCACTTAAATTCCAACCAAAAATTCATGAATCCGCACGTGGGGTGAGGTGCTGAAGAACCACTCACTGTTTTCCTGAAGGGGAGAATCAGCTCCTCTTATGCCAGGACAAGAGAGAATGGGTGTGAACTGCCAGAGGGCAGGGTTAGATGGGATTTAGGGAAGGAATTCCTCCCTGTGAGGGTGGGCAGGGCTGGCACAGGGTGCCCAGAGAAGCTGTGGCTGCCCCATCCCGGGAAGTGTTTAAGGCCAGGCTGGATGGACTTGGAACAACTTGGGACAGTGGAAAGTGTCCCTGCCCATGGCAGGGGTGGCACTGGAAGAACTTTAAGGTCTCTTCCAGTCCAGACCCTGCTGGGATTCTATTCTATGAATATTCACTACTTTTAGAGTTGTTTTCTAAACTTCAGGTTTGTGTGTACTTCCCTCTACCAAATCACTGGAACAGCAGATCTCTTCACCCAAATGGTTTTTTGTATGTTCTACACAGTTCTTTGCCATTGAAGGCATTTGCTAAAAAACTGACATAATTTCAGTAAAAAAGCTGCTGTGCTGACAGGTTTTAAGTGTGAGAAAGGCCTTGACTCCCAGTTATCAGTAGACACCACTGTGGCCAACCAATTGAAATAGTTAAATTATTCTGGGGTTTAAGGTCAGGAAATGGTGAAATTGTAGCAGGAAAGCTTATTTTACATAATGCAGAATCTCAATCCTGAACCAAAACACTGAGAATAGCCTGGAGGAGATCAGCACCTTTCATCCAGTTCCAAGAGAGTCTGGAAACATTCACATTTAAATTTGTCAACCACCCTTTAACCTTTTCTCCCTTTTCTTTCCATCTACTATGGTCTCTCCACATGCACCTCCTTCCTTTTATTGGGTATTTTTTCATTAATAAAATAAGGGGAGACCTCTTTGAGGGCTTCCCCCAGGCTCAGCCTCTTTAGGATCCTCTCCCTCCAGGGCTGCTCAGTTCAAAGGGAAATTGATGGTTAAAAAAAGGTACATGGGTGTGAAAATCTTTCTCTGCAAAATAAAGTGTACCTACCTCACCTGCAGATCTGGGAAAGGGGAAAGTTATCCTTTCAGAGTGATTTCCAAATGAAAAAAAAAAAGAAAAATAAAAAAATAATATGAGCAATACATTCTTGACAATTGCATGGCATTTGCTGTCTCCAAATATTTAATTCTCATTTTAAAAAATGGCTTAATCTTCTTAATGAAATCATTACATCCTGAGTACCTTGGTTTACAATTAGAAAATCAAAAGAAAGTGAAGAGTAAAAGTTGGTCTTGTCTTTTACTGTGTTCCAGGTGAATGAAGAGAGTGCCACAACCATGATGAAAGAGCCAGGCTGGGACAGCAGCTCTGCCCCATCTTCATCCCCTGACACCACCAGAGCCAGTAACTGGTCTGAGCACAGGAAACAGGCTGCCAAACACAGAAAATGGAACAAATTCTGATTTTCTCCACTAAGAGTGCTCTACCAAGCTAACAGAAGTAAAAATTCATTAAAAAGTGATGCAGCATTTGAGTGCTGAGCTGTACCTGGATGCACAAGAGGCATCATTTTGAGAAAGAGACTCCATCTCCTGCACAGCCCCTGCTCTCAGACAATACCTTTTTAAGCATGCTGATGTTGTTGCTCCCCTTAATGCATTTTAATTCCACTCTTAATGTTTTTGCATGCTCATGGTGCATAGCCAGGGACATTGCCCTGAAGAAAGGAAAGGGTGCAAGAAGCCAAACAAGTGACAGGAGGGAGTGTGGTTTTCTTGTAGAATCAAGGAAAATATAACGAAGCTACACAGCGTGTAATTAGCACAGCTCCCTCTCAGCACTGCTTCTCTCTGAGGGATGGATTCCTCCAGCAGGTAGAGAAGCAAGAGAAGAGGAGAGGGAAGGGCTCTGGTACTGCCACTTGTCCCCTTCAGCTGGCAGCCCATGAGCTCAGTGACAAGATGAGGGGGAAACAGGTTCAGAGAGTTGTGGGGCTGGATTTGGAGGGAGATGGGAAAATTCAGCCCTATTTTGTTTTCTCTCCCCACAGAACCAGGGCAAATGCTCAGCCAGAGAAATTCAGGAAGAAGTAGCCAGAGCCAAATGTGCCTCCATCCCTCCATTATCTGTCCATCCATCCATCCATCCATCCATCCATCCATCCATC
>VZTB01005833.1:64024-82711 GCA_013397245.1 Thryothorus ludovicianus | reverse complement strand
GCAACTTCTCATTGGCTGAATTGAAACAATGCCAACCTATGACAGGTGCCATCCTGAGATTCTGGCTTCTGAGACACCTTTTGGCAAGGAGTTCTGTAATAAATTGTGAACTAGCCTAAAAATATGGGGGGGTGGGGGGGGAGACAGGATAAGAAAAAAAATGTATTTCTTTTCTGTAGTCTCTGAGGCTGCTGCCTTCCAGATTTCTGCTGTTTCCCCTTTCCTACACACTGCAGAGAAGGAAAGGATCTAACTTCCAGTTCTAACTTAGCCTTGAATTTGTTACATACTACCAAGGACTGGACAGATTTGACTTTGGTTGTGTTTTGTAATGAATTTGTGAAGAGAGAGTAAATACGAGATTTTTACATATGGATGAGTTAATCTAATCTACTGTAGACTGGAAGAATGCCAGGATATTTAGCATAATATGATATTTCAGTCAATATTTACATGATGTTTTGGTTTACTGGATTGTTTGGTTTTTTTTATTTCTAGGACATCTGAGAAACCCCTACCCATCGATCCTCTTTCCTTTTTTTTTTTTTCAGGATGGATGTTTCTTCAAATTTTATTCAAAACAGAAAAAATACTTTTCAGGATTTTGTTTGTTACACCTTACAAAGTTTCATGAGTACCCTGTTTGTCAAAGAGTTTTCCAGCTCATATACCTAAACATCCACACAGGTTGGAATAACTCATTATTTATTTGTACACATTTAATACTGACGCTATATTAATAATTGCAGGGTTTGTGTATTTGCTACTTGTTACGTTTACTATTACGTGGAGACAGAAGCTGACCACAGTAATGTTTATTGGCTCAAATCTAGCTCCAGGTTTGTTTCCTTGATTACACTTTCAAAACCCTGTGTCTTGAACATCTTTCCCTGTTGTTGTGTCCTAGATCATGAACAGCAAGGGTCAAAAATGCAGTGTCCTTTTGTACTGAAATTCATTCCAAATGGGAGAAATCTCTTTCTAAGAAGTGATTGAGGTGTATCAGGGCTGTCTGAGAATCTGACTCCTTCATTAACAAATCAGATTTATTTGGTTGCAGGTAAATCCCCTTGGTAAGATGAGGTTAGGGTTAACACTGATTTGAGGCTATGCAAATGAACTTCATAAACAAATCCAAAAGCATTATATATAAATAGGTAGCATTTTGAAAAAGTTTAAGATCCGAATCTTCAGGGTCCAACACCGGAAGCTGTGTGTGAACAAGGCAAAGGCAGGGGGAAGGGAGGAAGGGGGAAGGGAGGTATGGGAGAATACACAGAGAAGGAATGATTTAAACATTGGCCAAACCACTGTGTTAAGTCAGAGATTTTCTCTAATGGGCTATTATCAGCGTTTTGTTTTGTGCTAAACATGGGATGCCACAGTTTACATTTAATAACTCTGTCCAGGATGGCAATTGAAATACATACTGCCTGTCCATGAACAACATCCAACTGGGCAGTGCAGAAGCACAAGACTGAAATCTCTTTCTCTGCAGATGTATATCATATATAAAGCTTGACACATTATTTTCCTTAGGGAAGGAAGCACAGGGAAGGCAGTCAACAGATTTTTTCAGTCTTTTCTTGTCTGTGCCATTGCACTGGAAGCAAGGTGATAGCATAAAGACAAATTCCCAGGATAAATACTGTGGCTCTCTTTTCCGAGGCAGGACTAACAGCCAGCACTTGGAGGCACATGGGGTCCACTCTGCCACACCTTCCATGGCTCCTGAGACAGGGATGTGGAAAGAGGAGAGAGGTTGGTAGGAATAAAACTTACAGGCAGCCAAAATGGCTCAGCAGTGCTTGACGGAGTAAGTGCTGCTCTGATTTCTTCCCCCTTCTTAAGCCACAAGACCAGAGTTGCTATGGGAAAAAGCAGATGATACTTCTTTGAAGTATGAGAGGTCTGCAGATTTTTCCTCTCCTTCCTTGCGCGCCTTCCTTCCACGCCTTCCACACCTTCCGCGCCTTCCTTCCACACCTTCTTCGCCTTCCTTCCTTCTTTCCTTCCTTCTGCACCTTCCTTCCTTCCTTCTGCACCTTCCTTGCCTTCCTTTCGTGCCTTCCTTCCTTCTGCACCTTCCTTGCCTTCCTTTCGTGCCTTCCTTCCTTCTGCACCTTCCTTGCCTTCCTTTCGTGCCTTCCTTCCTTCTGCACCTTCCTTGCCTTCCTTTCGTGCCTTCCTTCCTTCTGCACCTTCCTTGCCTTCCTTTCGTGCCTTCCTTCCTTCTGCACCTTCCTTGCCTTCCTTTCGTGCCTTCCTTCCTTCTGCACCTTCCTTGCCTTCCTTTCGTGCCTTCCTTCCTTCTGCACCTTCCTTGCCTTCCTTTCGTGCCTTCCTTCCTTCTGCACCTTCCTTGCCTTCCTTTCGTGCCTTCCTTCCTTCTGCACCTTCCTTCCTTGCCTTCCTTCTGTACCTTCCCTGCCTTCCTTCCACACCTTTCTTCCTTCTGCACCTTCCTTCCTTCCATGCCTTCCTTCTGTGCCTTCCTTCCTTCTGTGCCTTCCTTTCTTCCCTCTGCACTTTCCATTTCTTCCTTTTGTGTCTTCCGTGTCTTCCTCTCTTCCTCCCTTTCTCCAATCCCTCCATCCCTGTATCTCTCCATCTCTCCATCCCGTTTAATATTCCCAGTTTGCTGCAGGGTAATTTTTACAGTTCTACTGTGGAGCCAGGCTGATATATTTGCTTAGGAAATGGTGCTCTCACTTTACATCTGGATAGTGTATTCATGAAGATTCAGTCCGTGGAGCTCTGTGGTTGGCACAAAATCACAAAACACTTTGTGAATGGACTGAGAAATTGAGATGAAAGGCTCAAAACAGGATAAAAGGAATCATAAGCCAAGAGACAAAGGTGCCTTGGAGTCCTGGCAGGTGCTCTTCACATCCGTGGGATGCAATGAAAAAGCAAGTCTCTCATCACCATTCAGGCCCCTGTAGGGCCTTACCTTGTTTCCTTTATTACAAAGAAGAAAATTGTAATATGGTCAGAGTTTTCAACCTGGCAGGTGTGCAAAAGGCCAATTTTTAAATATTTTTTTCTTTGAATTCAAATGACATAGAAGTTCATGAGGTTCCCCACCATGCTCATTATTTAGTATGCACAAATACATTCTCGGGTGATAAGCACATGTGAGAAGCAGCAGGAATGAGGCACTAGGGAATGCAAATAAGAATGTGCCCACCTTGTGACTTTTGACTTGAGTGAGCCCAAATGGGCCCTGCGCACTGTATCAAAAATAAGTGGTGGTAATTTCTTCTTTCTTTAAAATGAGGGAATGAGTAGAAAGTGCCAGGCAGAACTTTCTTGATTCTTTGGAGTTGTTTGGGGTTTTTGCGGGGGGAGAGTTACCCCTCAATCACTGTTGAACATGTCTTTACTCTGTGTTTTTATTTATTTATAGGCATTTCTATGGCACTCATCACCACAGTGTCTGGGTAAATCTTTCCTTTCCTGTATCATGTAACTAAATCTATACAAAATGCGTATGTTCTTGGCTGGGAAGTTAAACTCTGCATTTGGAAGGGATTTGTGCCTTGCAATTAAACACTGCTTTTGCAATGCTGTTATGTTTCAATATACATGCGAGTGGGAAAATAGAGTCCTGTTCAGGCTGTACCCTCACATACCTGCTGCCCTGGAGTGTCGGGTCATTGCAGTCCAGTGGCTCTTTTGGGGTCTTTGGATTTGGCAGATTTCTTGGGAGCCTGAGGCATTCCTCACTATTCCCTGCACCACCTGGGCTGAAAGGGCACTAACACACACAAATTAAATGGGGTGTCCTTCTGGTGTCTGGTGCAATGGGTGTCCTGCAGGGCTGGTCTGGAGGATTGTGAGGACAAGCTGACAATGTCTCAAGGACAGTTTTTCATGGGAAGCTGGAGCAAAGGTCTGCCTGAGAACAGTCAGTTCTGTCTGAATTCAACAGGTAGCAGGCCAGCATAGATGGCCTTCCGAAGCACACAGTGAGGGCAAACTCTCCTTTCTTATAAAAACACAAACAGGTCTGAGCTGGTTGTGCACCAGCCCTGGTGATGGTCCTGCAGACGTTCCCTGGCTCAGGTGGGTGACCAGTGACGGTCAGCCAGTGGCGCCTGGCATGGCAGTACTTGGTGGGCCATGTTCACACTCAGATGAACAGGAGATAATGTTTAAAAATAAGAGCTGACTCTTAGAAACTGCCTGCCTCCAGCAGAGGAGTGCCCACCCAGGACTGACTTAATGACACTGATTCACCTCTTAGGTAGGAATTTGTAAGATATCTGGTGCCTGGTGTTCTGGGTCCCATGGCAGCGACAACATGAACACATCAGAGGAAATTGATCTGTCCCTTCCCTCTTTGGCAGTAGTTCATTTCACTCATTTCAGAAAAAAAAAAGAAAAAAAGAAAAAAAGGAAAGGAAAGAAAAGAAAAGAAAAGAAAAGAAAAGAAAAGAAAAGAAAAGAAAAGAAAAGAAAAGAAAATGAAAAAGTGATAGCTGCACTAATTTGTTGCTTGAAGATCATCTTAGAGAGAGCCTTGGTTCTCAGAAGCAGAGTAACCAGCTGCCCTCATACCTGCACATNAGAAAAGAAAAGAAAAGAAAAGAAAAGAAAAGAAAAGAAAAGAAAAGAAAAGAAAAGAAAAGAAAAGAAAAGAAAAGAAAAGAAAAGAAAAGAAAAGAAAAGAAAAGAAAAGAAAAGAAAAGAAAAGAAAAGAAAAGAAAAGAAAAGAAAAGAAAAGAAAAGAAAAGAAAAGAAAAGAAAAGAAAAGAAAAGAAAAGAAAAGAAAATGAAAAAGTGATAGCTGCACTAATTTGTTGCTTGAAGATCATCTTAGAGAGAGCCTTGGTTCTCAGAAGCAGAGTAACCAGCTGCCCTCATACCTGCACATACCTTATTGCATCCTCAGTCACTTGTGAAAACCTCTGGCTGTGTTTTTGTTCCTTCTCACATTCTGTTTTTGGCAGGCACACACCTAACAGAGGTTTGTTCATCACCTCTCAGGCACTATTCACATGTTTTATGTTCTGGCTGAATCAGACCTTACAGAGACACAATTGTCACTGGTTTATCAAGGCCACATGAGCAGAATTTGGCTTGTCTGAGACTCCAGCAAAAAATAAGGAAAAACTATCACCTTTTTCTTAGGTAGGAAAATCTGTATGCTGATTTTTGGGAGTGAAGAACCCAAATATTAATTGAATGTGGAGAATAATCATGCTTCCAGATGCTTGAGTTGTTGAGCTGTGCCTTGTTGGTTGGGGTTTTTTTTTCCCTTGCCTTTTATTTCTATCATTTTATAAAAGGCAAACAAGGTGAAGTATTGCTGCTGGAACGTGAAAGGTGGCATTAACATGAGGTACCTGTTGCTGGTGCTTGGAGGTTAGATAAAAAGTCTTTTGTCAAGCATTAACAGATCGGTCAACATTCATATCTGTCTAGATGACAAGTACTGAGGGTATTCCAGAAACACTGAGTTTTGGAATAGGTGCAGGCTTCACCCTTAAAGTCTCCCACCACAGAACAAGGAAGGCGGCGCGAACAGGACACACACTATGCACTCGCCGGGCTGCACCAGAAGCAGAGGCGGAAGCAGATGGTCCTGTGGAGCCGCAATTAATTGTTTTCTAGTGCCACCGTGAGGACTGCCGGTCCCGGGCTTTCCTGGTGAGACGAGAGGTCCCGTCCAGCCTCAGTGCCCGTGGCCGCCCGGAGCGAGCTCCGGGCACTATGCCAAAATGTTCAGTGAATATGGGCACCTTTGCCAGGGCAGACCTGCTGACCACCGCCTGTTTATGCAGGGGCAGATTTGCCGAGAGGTTAGGCTGGCAGCACCGGTTTAAGTCAGGATCAACTAGAGTGAATAAATCGATGCACGGAGATGGCTGCATGGAGACGCTGGTACTGAAGGAAATCTCTCAGACATACCAGCACAGCCGTGCCTTCCATCTTTGGAAACCTATGAAAGAGACTCAATACAGCATCAGAGTGCCCAAATAAACCAGGGTCTTGTCTTTTATCTGCATGGCTCACTGATGCAGCAGCACAGTGGCTCTGCAGAGGTGTACATCACACCCCACAGTCCTCCATGAGTTTGCACCCAGCTTGGTTGGTTTGTTTGTTTGTTTGTGTCATAGTCAAACATCACTCAGAAGATGAAATGAAAGCTGTATATTTCATCTCATCCTCCAAAGCTAGCCAAAATAAGTGACGGGCTTACAGTCATGCTGGGATATCTGGTGTATCCAAGAATGCCCAATGATATTTTGGGAGGAAATGTGCAGTAAGTTAAAAACAGGTTAAGGCACCAGTTTGGGACTCCAGAGAGCTGGCGTCAATTCCCAGCTCTGCGACAGACTCCCAGTGTGACCTGAGGCAAACTATTTCCCTCCCGAAACACTTTCATAGTCAGAGAACGCAAAATCCTTCTTCATGTGAGTTTTGCCTTTGACTTGGTGGAGCCAGCTCCCACCCACGCATTTCAGAGTGTAAAAAATTAAATGCAGGCTTAAGCACCTTGCTGAAATAGTGCCAGAACTTACCTGCATTTCATCTTCCTACACCTAGAAGAGGAACAAAGATCACTTCCCTATTCCTGCTCACTTTGCATGGCATTGCTGAAGTCTGTTTGTCTGTAGGACTGAGTGTAATTATGGGGCCGTGCTGACCTGTTCCTCTGATAAACTGCAGCTCAAGCAAGAATCAGACTTGTCAGAGGCCTTGTGTTTGTTTGTCTTCCCTTACACTCAGATATTTTCATACCTTACCAGCCTCTCTGCACTGAGCATGGCTTTCTCCACTCTTAACTGAGAATAAACCATTCACAGCCCACACTATTAGAGAAAAAATCAGTGTTTCTGCCTAGGTCAGCGGTGAGGTTCCTAGTGAGGGTCTCCTGCTTCTTCGTTTTTTTCATGGAACAGCCTGCTGTGGCAGCATACAGCTAAGTTTATAACTGGCTTCTTGGAGCATTGCCCTGAACAGGATATTCCTGTTGGCAAAGGGCTGTGCTTTTGCTTAAACCAACAATTGTAAGTCCCAGCAGCCGCTGGCAGGTACAAACAAGGAACCGCAGAGAGGGCTGAGGGCAGAAGGGATTACTGTGCTTAGCAAAAAATAGGCTCTGGCATTTACATGCATATTGCGGATGCACTCTACAAGGTAAACAAATATGGCATAAAAGCATATTTGGCTATTCAAATGGCCCCAATTGTTCCTAATATGATGATGTCTCCCAGCATGTATTTAGTAATACGCTAATTGACTTTGCATGCATCAGGAAGAAAACTTTTCACTATCTGTTTCAGGATGATTTCTGATGACGTTTTCTTTTAAAGTTTTATTTATTTATTTCCAGAGACTGTTTGAAATGAAAATAGATCCTGGCTCCTGCTGACATGCCAAGCTACCTGTG
Organism: Thryothorus ludovicianus; assembly: GCA_013397245.1. NCBI lineage: Eukaryota > Metazoa > Chordata > Aves > Passeriformes > Certhiidae > Thryothorus > Thryothorus ludovicianus. The sequence continues at coordinate 75,309 of VZTB01005833.1, read as the reverse complement.
TCAGGGCTGATGTTGGCCAGGACACACCTTGCTGTGAGCAGGGATGAATGAAAAAGTGTTTCCAGGTCCCTCCTTCAGCTCTAGGTCCTCCTCTTGCCTGGACAGGGGATGTGCCAGAGGTGGCTTGGCTCGACCAGGCATGCACCAGTGTCTCCTGAGCTGCCTTCACTTACAGTCTGAATATGCAAAGCAGTAACCAAAGACAGCCTCGGTGAGATCTGGGTTATTTAAACCTCAGCTACATTTGCACGGCTCCAGTCTGACAGTCACAGACAGCAAGCACAAACTAAGCCCTCCAGGACATTTATCAAACTACTCACCCTCTACACCAGGTTTTTGGTTTTAGCTTTAAATGCGTCAAGTAGTTTGTTTAGCTCTTCTGAAGGGGAAGTTGAAAAGCCCATGGGGGAAACAGAAAGCAAAGAGGCCAATCAGTTCAGCAGCCTTCCACACTGGAGATGTGCGTATTAGAACAGCAAACATGATTTTCAGGCATCTTACTGATAAAATGGTGCTTAATGCTTCTCTAGCTGTGGGTGTAAATTTGTTCTGGTCGTACGGCAACTGTTGGCAAGCTGAATCATAATAAGCAAGTTAAGCACTTGTGGCAAAGTAACCTTTACCCCCACATTCGAGTGGAAAAAGAGAATCTAATCAGTCACTTTATTTTAGCCTTGTTTCATCTACAAAACTGGAATCTGGCACAAAATTTCCCTTTCTCTGTGATAGTTGTTTAATGTGGTTTGAGGGTTATCTTCATGGGGAGTCAGACAGGTAGGTGATGTCTCAGAAAGCTTGGAGTTTGTTGGATGTGGGGTGACAGAGATGCCAGGGCCAGGCTCCTGCAGCTGCCATACCCTGCCAGCTGTGGCAGGGGAGGAGGAGCAGCAAACAGCCTTCCTTGCTCCACAGATCACTACTGAACTGCCTCACAGATAGGCGCAGCCTGGAATTCCATCAGCTGCTGCTCCTTCTCCCACAGATGACAACATTTTGTAGGTGATCCTGCCAGCAAAGCTTGGCAGTTCACAGGCATCCCACAATGAGCAGATGTCAGAGCTACACGAACTGTAAACTTGGACAGTACTTGGCAACAAACTCTTGTTTCAGCCCTGGTGTACTCTGCAGAGCATGGAAAAAACTCAGACCTGGTTTGCAGGAGTTGGGGATGTGGTGATACCCTTCATTTTGTGAAGAGACCGAAGGTCTAGTAGCCTCTGGAGGAATTACCCATCTTTATCCATGATCAGGGGATTTTCCTGAGAGCCCAGACTGTCCATTTAAGTTAAAGCAGTGGTACAACTACAGCAGAACAAAAAACCAAAAACTGGGATCTGACGCTGCTCCTCTCCTGCTCCACCACAGGCCTGGAAGTGTGTTCAGGGAAAATGCATTTAAGAAGAAATTGTTGGAGGGGGGCAAAAAGGTAAAAAGGTATGAGGGAAGAAATCTGTCAGTGTCCCAGAAGCCCTCTCAAGTCACTGCAGCCAGCAGCCCAAGCTGGCATTTTTGGAAGCACAGCCCTGACTCTTTCGGTGGCTAGAGTTGTGTATGGTCAGTGGGACCTTGATTTTTGTCTAGGCTTGAAGGCATGGCCATCATATAAATAACCACCAAACATTTCAAAGCCTTTGGAAACCTTTCATTTAATTTAACATTTTAATACTAGGAATGGGCCAGGGTTTAGGTGTGGTGGTTTTGCATATTTTTGGAACCTGTTTATCCGTTTTTTATTAAGACTTTAAGAAGGCAGCTCAAAATACCTCAGTGACTCCAGTGATGCTGTAATTTCTGCTTCTTTGTTTTCTGTATGTGATTAAGCTAAATTTTTGTCTCCTTCTCGAGGTGCTTCCTGGAGAGACACGCAGAGGCCAGCATTACAAGACTTAGTTTGGTTTTGACTGCTTTCAGATCGATGGCTGAGCTGGTAAGTTTCATGCCTTTACATGAAAACTTGTTTCGTACCTGGCATGGTGTTAGACTTACCCTAACAACCTACTTCCAGCTTAATTTCATGTTTTGACTTCTTTTAACATAGAGAACAAGGGAGTATTGCTAATAGTGTATCCTGTCCTCACAATGTTTGCTGTCCTTTCACAGACTGACATCCTTCAGGGGTGGAAAATTAGGAGTGGAAACACCACTCCAGCCAGAAAACTCCCAGCTGACTTCTAATTGCAAGGACAGGGCTTTCTCAAGCGTCTCTGGCCACTTTTGCCCCATCTCCAGAAGCCTGAAGCACTTTAGCATTGAGATACTTTGAGTTTTTACTCTGCCCTGTGGCTTCTTCCAAAACAGAAGGAAAGTGACCTCAGCCCAGATTTATTTGCCATCTCAGCATCCACAGAACTGTGTGATTAAATGGATGGTGCTGTCACACCACATCTCTGATAATCAACTGTCACACCAGCTGCTGATAATATGGAGCAGTATGTTCAGGCTTGCTCTTGAAGCATCAGGAGTGACTTAGTGTGCTGCACAACACAGGGAAAGGTTTAAAGAAGATTCTGTCCAGATGAAGAATTAGGGTCTGGAGAAGTGTCTCTCTACTAAGCAATTTTTCTGCAAATATTAGCATAAAACATGAGTATCCAGACATTCCTCAACCACAGAGGCTCCTGCTCACAGCAGAGGCCTGGTCCTTTGAGTCCTGGTCCTGCACACAAATCACCACAAAGGAATTTAAGAGTTTCAACTGCCCTGTGCCTCACTGTTTTATAGGAAGTTATCTCAGATCTTGGATGTGGTTCTTCCTGCCATGCACACCACAGACTGGTTTTCATAATGTGGGAAATGGCCTACAAGGATGTTTTTCAACAAAATACTGAACACGGGCTATCACCAATTCCTCCTCCTGTCTGAGGAGGAATATGCACAAAACAGAGATGCTCAGAAGCCAAGTTTATATACTACCCTGCTATGAAATTGGACCTTTGATTCCCTAATTCCTTTGATTCCTTGCCTACCAGAAGGTTTGCTAGTAGAGTCTTCTTTTTTTCTTTTCTTTTTTAAGCAATTTACAACCATTATGCTAAATGAACAAGGCAGCTTGCAGTACTCCTAACTGCAGGTTTGTGGCTCTGAGCTGATGGGATACTACAGAGATTATTCTGGTGTAGGGGTTTATTTTGTTGTGAGATAGGATTAAAAGGAAAGAAAGCAAAGCAGATTCAAACTTGAAAACACATACAGAAAGTTTTATTAACAGAGCTAAAAGAGGAAAATAATAATAATGAGATAATCAAAACAAAATTTCAGATAACCTTTCCTTTTTTTTTACTGACAATGCAAAGATAAAGCCTACAACTTTTAGCCTGTTTACTATCTTTAAAAAATAGTCTGATTTTCAATTTACTGGGGGAGAAGAGTTTCTCTTGTTATGCTATAGAGACCTTTTTCTACAGGAAAAGAGGTTTTCTTGTAGTTTGTCACAAACGAAAATAACCGCCTGGAAGTAAAATTAATCTGCAGTGACAAAAACATTTCTCTTGTTATGCAGCTTTTAAATAACTACTTTTCCACTGTTGGGATAGTATTTTTTAAGAATGAGCTACTTTAGTATGCAACAGGTTTTTCATTTATCTCTAGAAACAAAAGGTCTCTTTTCTATCTTCTTCATATTTTTTATCTCTCTTTAAGTTTCCTTTTAAATCACAGTAATATCTATTTGTTTTAACTACTAATATTTCAATTCACAGTTGCACATAAAAATTGCCACTTTTCCCCAATATATTTCTATACGTCACTGACAAAAATAAACAAAGTCTGATATATCATATATATATATCTTTACCATAGCTTTACAAAAGAATTTAAATTTAAGTTCAAAACATTCTCTTCAATTCCTCCATCCAAAATCAAACTTCTTTCATATTTATTTCAAAGGTTAAGCTTTATCATTGGTTGAAACAGTTTTTATAGAGTCTTACAATGTCAAAAGGTTAATCTGATCCAAGCTCTGCATTGAGAACATAGTTCGCCATGTTTCTCTGCTGGCCACGTGTTTTTCTGCTAGCATCATGCGAGCTGGCCTGGCTCTGCTGAGGTGCTGCGACTAAGAAAAAAAACTGCAGCCGATGTTTTTGTCCTTTTTCTAGTTGCAGTAAAGTTGGTCTAAAGTAGCTGAGTAGACAGAGTTCGTTGTGAGCCATGTGAGAGAGAGACTGTGGCTGCCAGTACTGTCCTGGCTGCTGCGATCCCTGGCCACGTGGCTGCTCTTTGTTTCAAAGCTGCTTTTGGTCTCGGAGTCCTTTCTGGCTTCAGGGGGCCCGGTGGGCTCCTCAGTGATTGGCAACTCTCTCACCACCCCTCTGAGAAAGAAAATCTCAGGCGGGCCAGGGAGATCAAATCAGCCCAGGCCTGAGCGGGCCGGGTTGAGCAGCCCAAGCCAGCTCCCGCTCGGCCCGGGCCCCCCCGCCACCTTCTGAGGCCTCCACTTTTTTTTCTGTTCTAAGAATGTGTCTTTACAAAAAACACAGCAATTTCATTGGTTCAGCTGAACAATGCTGACCCACAACATCTGGATAAGACCTGTCATTTAGAGCTGCTAAATGAAGCAGACTGCATTTCCAACTCCCTCCACAAAACAGAGTGTTTTGCTCCCTACATACATCACCATAATGAGATGAAGTTTGTACTGAATCTTTATTTTTCAGTTTCTCCTCCCTGGGACATGGGCAGGCCCAAGCAGAAGGATCTTCTCTTCTTCACCACTCCTTGGAGCAACAGTGAGTGTTCTGTGCATCTTTGTGTCTCTCCCTCATTTTGCTCCAAAAAGTAACAATTGAGTGAATACCCTGGGAGAAGGAGCCCTCAGCACTGCACAGTGGACATCTTTCTCCACTGACGTGAACAGGACATTTTTCAGCTCACCAGTCCAGTACAGAGTGGCTTCTGCAAGGGCTGTTGATTTTCTGTTGATTATTTCCTGCTCTCTGTTTGTTTCCTTTCCTCGCACCTACTCATCTCTTCCTGGTCCTTACAGCAAGCAGGCATTTAAACTTTCTCATTTGGAACTTCAAGCTTGAAGAAGGGAACACTACCACCTTCAGAGGGCCAGTGGAAGAGCAGCTGAGAGTGCACATGAGCTGTCTCCAAACCTGGCTGCAAGACCTGCAATTGAAACATTTACATTTGCTGCTCATTATTCTGCTCTTGGGGGACTTTATCTGCTCCTCATGCCAACTGCACTACATCCCTCCTGATCTCTATGTTCAAATGCACTACCAGCTACAATCTAGGGGTTTTTTTTAAATATCCTGTTGACTGCTTGTTGTTTGCTTTTAGTTTGTTTTTTTAAATTTGCTGACCTGTAAATGCACAAATTCAGTTTGAGGAGCCTGGGCTTTCCACAGAATACTAGAACCAGCCATGAAAAAAGTGTAAGGTGTAAGTGTAAGATAAAAAAATAATGAAAATTCAGTTTTCAAGGTGAAATTTTGTGTTCAGTCTGGTCACTTGTTTGCTCTTGCCTGCATGGCAGTGCCTTTGCTCCAGGAGGTGCTGGTCCATCACATATCCTCTGAGCAGGGATTTGACTTGGTTGAGTGTTGTTTTACATGTTTTTTTTTAGAGCTAAAGCTATAAAGAGAGAGGACTGCAGATCATGTTACATCCCTTCAGATGCTGACAGCCTTGGGTTGTGCAGCATCCAGTGATCCAGCCTGTGTGCATTTGGGGGTTTCCTATTTTGGTCCAGACATCACAGAAGCTTCTCACAGGCTATAAACCCTACCCATCACTCCCTCTGTCAAACAAAGATGATATTCCAGTGAGACCTTCTTGGAGCACTTAGCCAAAGGCAAGGCCATGGGAGGGTTGTGATTCTGGCACAGAATGGGAGTTCCATGCCCCCTCACTGGGGGGCTGCCCCTCAGCTCAGGAATGCCTGCACTGCCTGAAGGAAAGGTATCACTAAAATCTCCTTGTGCGTTGAAGTTTCTGAGAAGATAGCCTCAGCACTGCCTGTCACAATTATATAGCAGGATTAATGAGGAAAAAGCATCCAAATTTAGTTTTCTCTTGCTGGCTCAGTAAAAACACAGACTCAGTGGCAAGAGGGCTGCTGAGTCTGTTCCGGAGGCAACCAGGGTTATGGGTGGGTCACCACACCCCCTGCTTGGGGAACCCGTCCCTGGCTTGGAGGCAAAGTGCACCTTATCACCAGAGTGTGATAACCTGTGGACAAAATTCCAATAGCTGCAAAAAGGCAAGGATGGTGTGGTTAGCCCACAGCTGGCCTCAGAGCAGCAGCCCAGCTGGAAATGTGGCTGTTTCAGGGCATGCCATGCTATTTCAAGAACCTGGACCTGCCAGCCAAGAAGGGATGTGTTTTTTTATGCAAGCACCGTCCAGTGATCCAATAGCACTTTCAGAAAAGAGCTGTTAGGCTAATGCACAGTATGCCTGGGAGGAGTGAACTACCTCATGCCTGCTGCAGCAGGGATTTCTGTGGGAAAACCACAGGAGGGCTGTTAATTAAGGAAAATCAGTGCCAGTCTGGCTGCAGTGGAGCAGTCCCAGTGTGATATCAGTGCCCCAGGACTCCATTCCAGGAGGGTTGGCCTGTTTTGGATGCTGCTGTGTGTAATTTGGACATGCCTGATCCAAGTGGGCTCACCAAGATCCTGATGAGATCCACAAACACATTTGGCAAAAAGCATGCCAGGAGGAGCTGCTGAGCCTAAATACCCTGGAAGTTTCTCCTCTTCTTGGGAATCCTTCTCTATATGAAACCACGCCTGAGTAAGAGGGCAGTGGGTGACAAAGGTGAGCAAATCGTACATTTGCTTCTTGAGAGATGCTTCTAGAAGATCAAGCAAACAAAATTCCTGAATTGAATGCCATTTGAATCAATAGCATTTATGTGTTAGTGCAAGGAATAAATCACCATCAACCGAGAGGTAATTTTAGGTGAAGAAAGATGGCTTCAGCTTCACAGCTCCTGGACAAGAGAGCCTGGTATTTCTCATTACAGTCATGACTAACTGATGACTAGACATTCAGGAGAGAGACATCTAAGACTGCATCATTGCCTCCCAGCTTCTGATCCTGGCTTTTCCTAGAAAGGCATAAAACAGCTGTGCAGCAGTGACTCACCCTCATCATTTCTCCCTTAAGGGTCAGCTGGTTGTTCTTACCACTTTGCTTCAAATGCTGAGGAGATTTTCGTTTTCTAAGAATTAAAAATGTCATTACAGATTCTCGTTGCCACTGGAAGTCTCTGCTTTTATGCGATTCTTTTTGTTTATACCAGCCAGGCAGACCCCAAGAACAAATGATCCTACCCCCTCTTTATTTAAACAACCAAAATGCTTTATAGTCCTCCCTTGGAAATGTGCAAGCCACCTCAGAGTCGAGAGAGAAACTTTTCTCTCCAGACCACAGCTAAGCCAAAACCAAAAGTTGTTTTTGTGGGAGCCCTGCTTAGAATATTTGCGTTTGAATGCCCACATTTGTCAGGAGATTTCTCACTTTATGTGAGCTCAGAAGGTTTTTAAAGTGAGCTGTAAACCTTTTGGTTCTAGATTTGACTGTGAGGGTTCTGCATCCTGGAATCTGATTCAGCCAAGGTCCACCTTCAGCTGTGAAACTGAGTACCTCCCAGATGGCTCCTTTTTACTTAGTGTTTGGGCATGTTTCAGCATGTTGTTTAGTATATGGGAAAGGCACAACAAAACAAAACAGACCTGCTGTTTCATCAGAGGTATCTGAAATCTGTACAGAGTATCTATGAACAAAAAAAAAGCTGAGTGTTTCACAGCAATATATGGCAGGCGACCATCTGAGCTTGGGCTGCTGGTGCTGGCCTCATGGAAGGGCTGGCAGATGGGTGTTAGACCAGCAGAAGCAGCTGAGCTGGTGTGCTCTGAGGCTCAGAAATGCACAGTGTGTCAGTATGGATAAAAATACAAATAAAAATCTAGGGGTGAGCAGAGAGCCCTGCTGGCCTGCTGTTCTTTGTCCCTGTACAGTTGTTATTCATATGCTTATGAAATACTCACATATGTCACCCTCCAGTCTAGGAAGCCTAAGTAGAAATGCATCAAAGTGATATTCACTGCTTTTAGTCTTCACAGTGGTGCCATGCCACACTTTGCTTCTGATCTGTCTTCTAAAATGTGCAGAAGGGGAGAAGGACCTGTTTCTTATTTGCTTTCTTAAACAACCTTTTCTATGTTTTAGGATCAAATCTTCAGTTTCCACAGCTTGGAACATCCAATCCTCCATCCTGTGGGCTGCAGTGAGAGCTTAGAAGAGGTTCTGCACCACGGTCATTACCTCCATCCTCCCTGGATGTCAGGACTGTGCTGCCACAAGCCCCAAGGAAGGATGCTCAGCCAGCAGGGATGATTAATTTCGTATTCCTCTCCTGGCCCAGCAGAGATTTGACACAGGGCCTCGATCTTATTCTTCATCAAACTCAGCTCTCCCAGGGCATTTGGAGAGCATCTGTGGCCTAAAGCAGAACTCCTGTAGAGCTATCAGCCCTTGCTATGGCCAGAATTTATATAGAGGTGGTGCTTAAATATTCTCTGGAGTGCAGGGATGAGCGTGTTCATGACATCCCACTCTAGCAGAATGAAATGGCCCATGCTGGTTTCCCCAAGCCTCAGCCCATTGGGAGATGTTTAAGTGCCTGTTTGTGTGGAGATCATTGGAAGACACAATTTCACACCGAGATTTGCATGAGTTTAAGCTTTCTTAGGATAAATCCAGGCTGTTTTTTTTCAGTGCAGGACACAAAGATGGAGAGACACTCTCATGGACAGCACTTTCCCAGGCCAGACAGAAATCAGGCTCATTCTCCAAGAGTTCAACATGAGCTTCATAGTGCTGATGGAGACACAGCACAGTCACAGCAGCTCAGGACTGGCACGTGATGTGGCAGGCAGGGCCACGCAAATCTGAGGAAAGACAAGTCAGGTATTCCACACTGCACAAAGGCCATTTAAAGGGAAGGCAACAAAGCACTTCAGGGTTCTTGCCACTGGTACTGCAATCCACAGCATTTTATGCTACATTTTTGGACATATGGAGAAAAAAGGTATGAAGGATGTAGTTTAAGGGTAACATCCTTACTTGATACTCAAGAGTGTCACTGAAAAGTCTCAGCATTCCTGTGTTTTGAGACAAAACCACTGAATCCCATTCTACAGCCAGGATGCCAAGACAGAGAAAAGTACTAATTAATTGCATTACAAGGCAGTGATTGGGAAAAAAAACAATCCAGCCCACAAGAATAAATCAGTCCAAAAGCGCATGTCATTCCCCATGTGCTTTCTTCCACTGTGACCAACACCATCTGCTTAAAAAAAAAAGAAATAAAGGCATATGCTGCTGTAATGAGACTTCTCTGAAATCCAGATTTGCTCATTTGGAGTTTTTGGGTATCTGCACTAAAGTATAATGCAGAAAGAATCCCTTTTAAAGAGAAGGGCATGCTGTAGTGTCTAACACCTAGCAGAGCAAGGCTTAAGAGGAGCTAACAGGAGTTGAAAAGGGGAAGTGGATACTTTCAAACTGGGACTGAGGGCTGAATTTAAAGGGATGAGCAATGACCCTGTCACCAAGAGCAGAGGGAAGCACAGAGTCACCGTCCCAGGACACTGCATCAGGGAAAGCAAGAGGGGACATTTTAAAACTGGTTATCGATCCCAGCACAGCAGCAGCTGCAAAGTATCTAGTAATGAAGACCAGGGCCAGAAGATCTGTTGGTCCTCCATCCTAAATTGGGTGGAAAGGTGATCCATATTCAAAGCACATCCTCTCTCTTGTCTTATTTCTTAAATTTACCTTCCACTTGTGTAATGGACCTTCACTCTGTGTAATGTGTTTTTTGTTGCAGATGTACTCCAGGAGAGGTAGGCTAGCATGCCTTCGGAGTGTCACACACCCCTGGCTGGAGCTGGACATTGTCATTTCAAGCAAGGCTCAGGAGGAGCTCTGCCTTCAGGTCTGCTGCCTTCCATTCCCACCAGGGCTGTAGGGTTCTTGTCACAGACTTTTTGAGTTTTATTTCCCTTTCATGCCAAGTGTGAAGAGTGCTGAAAGATACAGAGAAACCCCATGGTAGCCCAAGGTGATTCCCATGCTTGTCCCAGAGCTTGAGGCTGCCTGTGGCAGCTCAAGATGGCACACAGGGGAAAGCTGGAAGGTCCCAACAGGTTGGTGGTGCTGACACCAGACTTGTGAAGCAGACAGTGAGAGTTGTTCTCCAGTTTTGTGCCTTATTGCTTCCTTAGATGGCATGGCTGAGCAAAGCACCTCAGGAGTCATGCAGAGTGGAAAAGGCCTCTGAGATCATCGAGCCCACAACCTGTGACCACCTTGTCACCAGCCCAGAGCACTGAGTGCCACATCCAGGCAGTCCTTGGGCACCTCCAGGGATGGGGACTCCACCACATCCCTGGGCAGCCGCTTCCAATGCTTAACCCTTTCCATGGAGAATTTCTTCCTGATGTCCAACCTGAGGCCATTCCCTCTCCTCCTGTCCCTGTTTCCTGGGAGCAGAGCCCAACCCCCCTTCTGTCAGGGAGTTGTGCAAAGCCAGAAGGGTCCCCCTGAGCCTCCTTTTCTGCAGGTTCTGAGCACTGCCAACATCCTCTACAGTCTGAACTAGGGCACTCATTCTCTAAATGATCCCAGTATATGAAGCTTATCTGAAGTAGAATATTTTGTTGGCATTGCAAAACCAGAATGATTTCATTATTCTTCCTCTGGGAGAACTTTCATCTGTCACACATGTGTGAAGGAAAGGGAATCAGGTCCCTCAAAGCAGTGGCACAGCTGCCACCAGCCCCAAGCTCCTGGATTATGCTCCCAGCTGTTACAACCATGCAAGCTCACAGCTGGCTGCTGTGGCATTTCATTTTCATTTATTCATGTCTCACACAGGATATCAACCTTTTGGGTGAGGGGACCATTTGGAATGTTTGGGATTTCATCAAAGACACCAAGAAAGTCAATCTTTCTGTTACCATTTATCACACATTCCACAACCAGGAAAAAATACCAGTTACAGGGTACACAAGCTGGTATGAGTGTGGAGGGCAGGATTTGTGAGACCTGGTAGAAATATAAGGTCAAGAAATGCTCTTTTATGGCAAAATATATAGAATAATGTTATTCTTACTGTTTTTATTACAGCAAAACCCTCCTTGGTGATTACTAGACAGTTCAGCAGCAAACACATCAAAAGCCACAAGTACCAGAACCCGTGTCTCTTCTTCATTTTCATCTTTGGATATTCCAAGGTGGAGGGAAAAAAAAAAAAAAAAAAATTT
>VZTB01005833.1:43153-55056 GCA_013397245.1 Thryothorus ludovicianus | reverse complement strand
ATAAAAAAAACAAACCAACAAAACTGTTTATTAGCAGATAATCAGATTACCCTAGGAATTTCCAGATGTCCTTGGTCTGGTTTTTAAAACGAAGCACCCCAAGTTGCACCAGGAGAAAACAACTCAGGAAAACAGAATTTAAACAAATAAATTCTGCATTTCACATTGCTCACGTAAGGACCTTAGACCCTTTGAACTCTAAGGTCCTACTTATAAGAATACTTGAGCATTTGCAGGAGCATGGCACTAGTTTTTGCTCTTTTAAACTTTACTTCATCTGTAAAGCCAGTAATTACAAACAAAAAGCCTCAGATTTTAAAAGGCCATCTGACCATCAAATCACACCACTAGAAACCTATTTCCAAACTAGCAACAAAGTAAAAGTTGCTTCTAATTTTATTTTTTTTTTAATGTAGGCCTTTAATGCCCCACATATTAACCTAAGCATTTTGCTTTTTTAATGTTGCTTTTTCATCTGCCTTGATGTTGATGGTATAAATCATTAAATTATCTCCCAGAGACACATTCCCAGCTGGGTTAATGGGATATGAGCCCCATGACCAGTAAAACTCTGGTAATTTACATTAGCAGATGCTCTGGCCCTCACTATATCCTTTGCTTTTCTGTTGCAAAAGGAAAATTAGTGGCTCCTTTTGTCAGCCCTCAGCATTCTGAACAGTGATTTAATCATATTCACTCTCAACCTTCCTTACAAGACTCTGGCCTTGGAAAGAGGTATCCAAGAGGAGTGGAATTTCCAAGGCTCAATGTCTTTGTTTCTGCTCCTCCTGAACCTGCCTTCCTTCACCTTAAAGCCATTCCTCCTTTTCCTGTCCCTCCATACCCTTGAGTAAAGTCCCTTTCCACCATTCCCTTTAAGCCTCCTTTAAGGAAACCTGTGAAAATTTTGTTAAAAAACTGAAATGTAATTACTTAGTACAAATTATTCCCTGCTTTGGCATGAAGGTCATCGTGTCTTTAAAACTTTAAAAATAATAAAGGCATCTTAGAAAAGGCCTACTTGGAAAGGCACTTGGGAAAACTACAGCAGCTGAGATATCCACCAGCAAATAAAAGGACAGTTCAGTAATGGCTATTAATCTAAATTTTGATGGGCTCAGGCATTTAGTGCAGAGGAAGATGTCCAAAATAGCACACAGGGAACAGATGTCACTGAGGATTTAGAGTTTGGTTCCAAGGGTTTGAGGTTTTCCATCAAGTTTTGTTTCCTAAGAAGTTGTATCAATGGCATTGATATATTGAGGTATGCTGTGGTCACATAGATCTCTTTAGCCACCTCCACTCCCTTCCCAAAGATTTAACTGGGACAGAGGTTTAGCACTCCTAGGAGGCTAAGCAGCCAAAGACAGATTCATCTTCTGCTGAAGATGCTCTTCATGCCAAAGAGAAGCAGACTGTCCTGCAAACTCCTCCATATGCAGCTAGAAAACAAAAAAATTCATATGAGGGGGAAAAAAAATTTTATAAAGCATCCCAACATAGGGAAAATTCTGTGAGGGCTCAATGTTCACTGAGAGCCAAAACCCACACCAGGCTTTTATTATTTCTGTCACTCAAGGGACTTCCTGGCAGGTGCTGTCAGTCAAAATTTCCATAAAGCCAATTCCTACTTACATTTTTTTTTTTATTTTGTCTTGCTATAAGTGACTAAAGCCACCAGTGCTGAGCTGATGACAAATGACCCAGCTGTGAAAAATTCAGTTTGAGCATCCTACTATCAAGAAAAATTTTCCATAGAACTGAAAATTTTCTGAAGAAACCAAACCTTCACCAAGATCCCCATGAAGACTCTGGTGTCATTTGGGCACCGAAAGCCCTCCAGCTTTATATGAAACAATGCTTAAACCTACATTTAAGTGAGCTGTCTCACAAAAACTCCACTTTGGCTGGTGTCATGCATGTAAGGGTTCCTCTTTCAGGTGGAAGAACAGATTGTTCATCATGTGAACAAGATTTCCATCATGATCAGAGGAAACTTGCTGGGACAAAAGGAGGCCTAACGCAACAATGCCTGTTCCACTGTCTTGGACGATCTGATGTGAATCATACTCCCATTTTTATGTAGGCACCACTTTCTTTTTCACAAGACTAGACCACGATAAAACAGAGAGGTGATCTGGGGGGCACCTGGGTTATTTTCAGCAGGGAGTTTGAGAAAAACATCCTTATTGCCTCATTATATCACTCACACCTACAAGTCACCATTTATTATCAGAGGGACTGCTTCAAAGGTGATCTTCAACACTGGGTCCAGGATGGACAAAAAGAAGGCAGATCCAAGGTTTTTAATTTCCCAATACAATCAGAGAGCCGAACAGAAAATAGGCACCATGGAAACAAGCCACTGCATTATAGTGTACAAAAGTCTAAAAAGGAGGCAAGTTAATTTTCAGCCTCTCAGGTTATTTTCAGGGATCAAAAGAATTGTTTTCAGTCTACTCAGGGTCAGATTTGGACAGAGAGTGGGCAAGCACGCACTCGAAATGCAGGCCTCCATTAAGGAGCAGAGCAAAGTGTCCTCTTGGCCAGAATATTTCTTTCCACATCCACTGCAGTAAGCGCTGTTCACTGGTTTGTCAAGAGCCTTTTAGCACTCTGAAATGAGCTCAGGGCTTGAGACACCCAGCCTGTGCCACTAGAAGGGAGACAGGATTGAGACACACATGTTCCCGTCTACCCCTCAGTTTTCTCTCAGCTAAAAAAGATGCATTGGTTACTTCAGAGCTGATGGTGAGGGGGTCTCCTCTGAAGTGGAACCAGGTTATAGGTATCTCATCTGGTGCTGTGACCTGCCCTGTTACTCCTGAGCAGGAATTCCTCCTCCCACTCCCAACCTGCTCTTAATTGTTCAGACATTACTAGGTAACAAATCCTGAGAGAAGCTTCCAAGTGGACATTCGTTTTCACGTTGTCATTTATCAGGGAACAAAAGTGCTTTAGTGGCATGGAGACCAAAGCAGCCCGGCCTTAAAGGATCAGGGGGATATTTTAGCAAGCATGTCCCAAGAAGCTAAATGCATTATTTTCATGTATGAAAGGAAACTTTGACCTTCTGGCTCCTGAAAGTAATGATAAAGACAGCTGCTTTGCACCTTGTGGTATGACAGACTGGTTCAGGATAACGAGAGCCTCATTTTTTGTTTCAGACAGCTGGAATGTGCAAGTTCTAAAGCATAAAACACGAGAAGATGTGACAGAAATAGCCACTGCACATTTGTTAGTGGTGAAAGACTAATCTTGTTGCTAAATTTTCAGTAACAGCTGTTCAAAGTGGTAGGAGAGATTTCCATCTCTTGCTAACTTCCATCCAAAGATAAAACTTTATAACAAAGAAAACTAGTTATGTTCAGAAATGCCAGGGAGCTACTTCTCCCTTAATCACCAATGTTAATAGTTGAACTCAGGTGCCCCAACAAATTTATCCCAACGTTAAGGAACTCATCCTACTGATGCCTCATAGCTGACTCAGAGTGAAAGGAAATAGCAGGCAGTAGGAAACCAACCCCTAGCAGAAGACAGGAAGAGAAAGCACTGGCTTGTGCATCTGCTTCCATGCCCACCAGAAGGGCTGGAAAACCCAACACACTCTGGAAAAAGAGATTTCCCTGCTTCTCCCAGCAGGATGATTTCAGTATGCGATTTTCAGGCACTCCCTGTCACAGACTGCAGGGATTTCACTGTGAAATTTCACCCAAGGGACTCAGCTCGTTTTCTCTTCAATGCAAGCCTGGGAGTCCAGGTCACTGAAATCTGTCTGGTATTTATGATTTATTCTATTCACTTCTTCCCAATCCTGGAAGATTGAAGAGGATGCCTGTGCTGTATGGTTAACGCGAAAAAAAATAAGGGCTTTCTGTAGTGGTGTGTCTTATATTAATTTATGCATTAATGATTTGTTCCATGTACCCCATTCTCCCCTCTAGTGGCATGCCTGTCACTTTGGAGCTCTTCCCAGGTTCTGGAAAGTTCTCTGGGGGGTGCCAAGTGATAGGTTGTGGCCTGAGGAATCCCCTTCTATCCCGAGGAGATTGGCTGCTCAGGGTATCATTCAACAGCCAGGTCACCCCCTGAATTACCCCAATTGGTCAAACCCTGGTCCCTTCCCCTTTCCCCACCTCCTGTTAAAAGGTGCTGTGTTCAGAGCCAGTCAGGGCTCTGCCTGGGCAGAAGCTTTGAGGTGAGGTGGTCCTGTCAGGGCTGTTCAATAAACTCGTGCTGCTACCTCAGACAGAGTCGTCCTTTTCTTCACCGACGTTGTTGCTATACATCTGCCAGTTGGTGCCACGCTGTGACCCATGGGATCAGTGAATCTGCCCAGCACACGGGGCAGTACCAAGGCTTGTTGAGGGTTCAAGACTAGCTGGGCAAGCTTTAAAAGAGGAACTCTCTATAGCTTTCCAGTCACATTTTCTATTCAGTCTACACTTCTAAAAATCCATATTCTTATTCATCTGAAAAATGTTAAAAAAAAAAAAAAAGCAAGCGATGTAATTAGGGTTTTTTTGGGAGGACTTTTGCCTCTTGAAAATTTTTCACAAACACTAATAGATGTGTTTAGCTGGAAGGGGTGAGAAAGGGAAGTCCACTGTGAAAGCAATGTTTTTGAAATAAACAAATGGGCAGCTGCTTCCATAACAATAAAGGACATCAGAAAAATTCACAGTAAATAATCCAAGGCATTTATTTTATATGCTGGCTCAGAAAATCCTTCTTTCCAATCTATCATTGGATAAATCAGCTAACTCTTCCTGCTACTGTAAATGCTTTTCTTTGCCTATCAAAACCTAAGAAAGAAATAAATTTAGGCCTAATTTAATTTTTCATGACACCACTGAATGAATTTTTAAATAACTAACGATGTCAGACAAGCTTGTTTTGTTAATTTCTATAGGTCTGTTTAAAATACGAAGAGAAGGTGGCAGAATTCAGTATTCAAATGGTGTTTAGGCAGCTTCTACACTTCAAAAAAGAAAAAAAAAAAAAAAGGGCAGGATATGGAAATTGAGGCTAAGCTTTCACAGAAGATAAATCCCCACTGGAATGGTAAGGCTGCATGACAAAAAAAATTAATTCTGAGAATCTGGATCAGCCAGGGACCTCTGGAGATGCTCAGTCATTCTGGGTGAGCCACAGGACTATATCAGAACACTCAAGAGTTCCAACCAGGCTGGACTTGGAAACCTCCAAAGACAGAGACAGTACAACCTGCTCCAATATGTGACTCAAATCTTACTTTATTATAATAACAATGATGTCTCCCATTACTCAGAAAAGCTTAGATACTACTGAAACCTGAAAAAAATTCTGTGTGAACAGTGCATCCCCCAGCCAAGCTGACCATGAAGTCAAGGCTGCCCATATGAAAAACCTAATCAGATTCCACCCCTTTGTGGTTCACAGATGGTGGTCAAAGGCACACAATCTTTCTACTCCATCTAAATAACTAGCTAATAACTTTTACAGGATATTGTCCTTCAAGAAGAATAGGGACAAGATGACATAAACTCTGTTAGGAGCCTTCACAGGCACTTGCTGACAGCAGAGGACACGATGCTCCAGATTCTGGGGATCTGTTTCCAGAGTTCAATGTTCCACAGCTTGGTGATTATACCTGTGATCTGCATAGGACCTGCAGGCAGGACCAGGAGATGAGACAAATGGAACTGGGACCTCTCTCTCAAAAGAAAAATACATCAGCAAAAAGTGACGAAAAAATTAAATTAGTAACAATGGTACCAATGGAAAACTCAGGTTTTAGAAACTTGTAAATGGAAGTTATTGAAGGAGCACAACAGAGTTTTAGCTGCCTTTATTTTGGCTCCAAGTGGTTGAAAAACTCCCTTTTTAACCAAAGTCTGATTCACTCTGCTCTCTTCCTTTTCAGTGGTCCAAACTCCAAGCCTACAGATTCCACATGCTCTAAGCTGTCACAGGAGTCAAGAACCACCAGCTTTCCATGCCTACAATAAATAGGTGTCCTGTACATGAACAGTAAAACCAGGATATTCAGAACAGGTCAGATAAATGTTTATGCACAAGATCAGTAGCATTACCTTGCTACATGCAAATTTTCAGATTTGTTGGCATGAGTACAAGGGATAAAGCCAAGACATTCAGACTTTCAGCATCACAGAAACTCTGCCTGGGCACTTAGCACTGGAAACCAAAGAGAAAAAAAAAAAAAAATCAACTCTCATAATTTTTCCTCTTCCTGGCCACATGCACATATGTGGGGAAAAATAGAAAACATGTCCAGTAACATCTAGTGTCTCTGCTGAGTGAAAGGAAATAGTAATATATTCTCCTTGCCCCCAATTCTACTTTCCAAAACAGAGTAAAATCGGTTATTATCTGAAACATTAAAAATAAACAATCAAAGCCCCCTCTGAAAAAAACATAATAAAAAAAACTACAATCAAAAGAACCCAAACTTAAAAAAAAAAATCCCACAAACCCCCCAAAATCCCCACAAACCAAAACAAAATCACAGGCAGACACCAAGCATGGAAAGTTTCCTTCCAGCTCATTTAAAGCTGAAAACATAGAAAGAACAGATCAGAAAATCTTAGAACAGAGGATGTAAATAAGGTTATGATTAGTTCTACAAAATATCAGAATGGGAAATCTTTCTGAAACCTTCATCCTATCACCTTCACAATCGTAACTTTTTCCAAGTGAAATTACTAGTCCATAACACTGTTTAAACTGCTTATGTCTGAGTAGTAGATTAGTAGTCAAGGACCAAACTCACATGACTGCCTTTCCCACCCCTACACCCAGCTCTGAGGTTACTTGCCCTCAGATTTACATATTCAGATTTCGGACAGCAGTCTCCATCAAGATTCTGCCACACTCAAAGTCTGCATGACAGAAGTGACACAGCTTTGAGATGAAATTACTTAAGTCCAACTCTAATATTGCCGGCTACATCTATTTTTGTGTATCTCAGGGTTTCTTCAGGTATCTCCTTTCTCTCACTGATGTGTTGTTAAGACTCTCAAACCTAGGATTTCAGCAATACAGCCCCCACAGAACTCCGCAGACTGACAAGCTGTCCTGGGTTGATGCTAAATTGTATCCCCATTCATCTGTTTCACTCAGAAATAAGTGTTTTGCCTTCTCTTTCCCCAAATGCAGAATGAACCACTTTTCCCCCTTTTTTCCCCCCTTTCTCCCAGTTACCTTGCCAGCCAACCATGCAAAATGCCTGGTCAGCTCTGTGGGACCTCTGCCTATGCTTATCTAAATGTTAATTTAACATGACAGCTGAGCTGCTCATTCTTCATCTCCTCAGTGTAGCTCAATTCCTGATTACAAAATCTGTATGTTAAACAGGACAACAAAACTGTAGCTGGGGTCAGAGGTGAAGGGAGAGCAGGATTAAAACTAGGAAGCCTGTATTTCCACCTGAATTAGGCCAATGTATAATGATGACCCTGCTTCTGTTCCTAGCAAAGAAAAAATTGCAGCCCTTTCCAGAGCATAGGGGTGTCTACAAAAACAGGACTGAGTATTAGCAGAATCCGGGAGTAGGCAAGTATACAGAAAACTTAAATTTATCTCAGTGTTCTAAATGGCTTGTCTTCTCCCCACTTCCAGAGTTCAACTCCAGTCAGCAACTTAGCCCCACGCAGCCACCTGCTCACTGCTCATTCCGCAGTGGAATGCGGGACACAATCAGAAGGGTAAAAAGCTGCAAAAGTCATGGGTTGGGATAAAGACAGGCTCACAGGGACAGCAAAATCCACACACACAGAGGAAGCAAATCAAGGAATTCATTCACCACCTCCCATAGGCAGGTAGGTATTCAGCCGTCCCCAGGAAAGCCAGGCTCCACCACTTGGACAAACCCCTTGATTGTGCGTGTCCCTTGCCCTTCCTTCATACCCCCACCACTTCCTAAGCTGGCCGTGCTATCACACAGTCTGGAACATCCCTTGGGTCAGTTGGGATCAGCTGTCTTGGCTATGTCCCCTCCCAAATCCTTAAGCACTCTCAGCCCCTTGCTGCCAGGGTGGTGAGAGAAGTAGAGAGAGGCTTTGTTGTGTAAACACTGCTCAGCAATAGCTAAAACATCCTTGTATTATCAACACTGTTTACAGCACAAATCTAAACTACTTCCTCCTACTGTAATTTTCTTACAGTGAGAAAAATTAACTCTATCCCAGACAAAACCAGTAAATTCACTATAAAGCAAAAGTCCCAGGAGAAGAAAAGGAACAAAAATCTAGTCCCTGGCACAATAACAATAATTGTTCCATGGAAGTTATGATGACAATGATGTGACAGACACATAGAGCAAGTTTTTTTCAGCTGGAATAACTAATTTGATGACAGGTTTGCAGCTCCTCCACCTACAAACCACAATCACGCAAATAACATCTTACTACTGTGACACCTATTTATGTAAGCACAGGCCTAATAACTTACATCTGAGGCATTCCGAAGGTATTATTAGGGCATGATAAGGCTCATTGGGGAATAACACAGCATTCTAAAGACACCACAACCTTCAGCTGTGCAGCAAGGAAGCAAAACTGCATCATCAGTGGCTTCACTTTCAAAATCCAAATATAAAAACGGCAGAATTCTGCACGAGAAGCAGCCCCATTAGGCAAACCTAATTCTTCCCACCCTACCCTCCATCGGGGTGTTTCTCTCCTCTAAAAGCACCAGTTTGTATCTGACAGCATGAACACCACGTGAATCAAACGCACAGCTTCAACTCCCAGTCTCATTTCGCATCAGAACGCTTAAATAATGTGACTCTTCCTAAAAACTGGCTACAGTCTTACCCCTTCATCAGGGATCCTCCCTGTCCTCCTCACCTTCACTCTTAGCTCCCAGCTACCCTCCCCTTAAAGCAGGGCAGGGTTCACAAGTGACAAAGGCACTTTGATAAAACTGGAAAGCAACAGAGCAGTTCCAAACAACCCTGGAGCAAAGGGAGTTCTGAACTGGCATCACAAAGCTCCCTCTTGCCAAGTGCAGTGGATGAATTTACAAGCCTCTCCCACAGGTGACCAGAGCAGAGTTAATTTCAGCAGTAACAGCACTCCATCCTGCTGCCCGTGGCTGGGAGCAAAATCACCCTTGTTCATGGCAAACTGAGGCTCAGTGCTTCTGGAATTTGCCACAGGTTTTGAAGGCAACAAAGGCACATTTCAACTAGGTTTAGAAATTTTTTATGTATTCTGCCCCCTTTATGTTTGTGTACCAGAGAGCTACTTACTGCAAATTCTGTGAAATTTTAAAAATATGGCTATGTACACATTTAGCAACAATTTCTTACTGCAGCTGGAAAAAAATTACAGCTTTTCTGACTTACAGTCATATTTAATATATTCCAGTAGCTTCTCACCTTAACCCTGCTGCTCTTCCAAGATTGGAAGTTCTCAGGTTTTTTCAGCTTTCCACAGTTTGGATTTTTGGACACTTGTGGATCACAAATTACATTTATGCTCAAAAGGCACAAGCCCATCAGGAACAGATGTCCAAATGGATTCTGCAGAATTGCTCCAAGAGTGTCCTGCACAGTCCTGCCCTTTTTCAAAGGGAAATTCGATATTTTAACATGGAGAAAGGGGAAGCAAGTAGCACATTTGTTAATATGAAATGCACGCTTTTAGGCAGACCATTTCTCTCACTTCAAGCAACGCAGAGAGTCATAGAAATAAAAAACAAATTACTTTTTTTTTCTCTCTGCCTTTAAGCAGAAGGACCTCAGTGCAATCAGACTACCCAAGAGTACTGTATCGTATCTGGGAGATAATATGCCAAGGTACAAACTCGTTTATTTCTTTTTGCTGCCCTCCATTTGTAACCTCTTTATCATCTCTCTCGGAACTGGTTTTAAAACCAAAGCACTACACAAAAAGCTACTGAATAAGCTAAAAGAAACAAGTAATTTCTTCATCCTTGAAGTGTCCTTATAGATAAATATTAGTTTGGTTCCCAAATACTCCATCCTTCTCTCATTTATACATCCAGAGTCCCACCAAAGGTTTCCTCATTCTGGCTCTCCATTTGGCCCTGTCACTCCAGTCCATTCCTTCATCACTCTTGCAACTCTCCTAGGCCAATTCCAGGTCCAGGCTCTTCACCTCCAAATCCCTACAGAGACCTTTATCCCAGGTGTTCATCACTTTTGTTGTCCTGTTTCTTATCCCACCCTAAAGACTCTTTCCTGCCCCTTATCCTATTCTGAAATCCTGTTCTTCCATTCTCTAACAGAAGCTAGTAGTGCTTCCTTTGCACCTGGCATGCTTTCTTCAACAATGAAATGAAAGAAAAAAAAAAAAAAAAAAAGATTTACAGTAAAGACAAGGGAGTGGGAGTGGGAAGAAAGAAATGTAATTCAAAGGTAAAATTAAAAATATGTGTCTGACTTTGACAAGACTTTGAAGAATTCTACAGATACAGCCACACAGATGTGGGAGACATTGCCTTATGTTTTCATCTTTGGCTGTTGCACATTTAAAGTCAAATAGTTCACATTACAAGGACAGCAACCTTCCCCTGGGATGGCAAACATCTGCCTGCTGGTGTTATCTGGTTACTCCTCCTCACATCTAAAATCACTTATCTCAGGCAACAAGAATTTCAAGGATGTTGCTCCTAGCTCTCAGCACCACAGAGTATTCACATTTATGTGTGGAGCCATATAAAAATAAAGAGATACCGATTTTGAAAGACACTTTGCACTCAGGTTTCTGAGGCACAACTGCATGAAGCACACACAAAACCTCAAGGACTATTTTTAGTACCAGACTTTCAGCAAATGGGAGTACATAGCAGATCATGCTTTGTAACAGGTCACAAAGGAAAATGCCAAAGCAAAGGGATGAAGTGAAGATCTTCAGACTCTGCCACTATATTCCAGACTACTACCATTATTGAAGAACACATACTTGTCTTTATTAGTTTCAATGCAGTTTGGACAAGAAATGCCAGAGATGCTGGTGTCTTCATGAAAATGTACTTTGATTAGAACTGGAGTTAAATTGTGTGTGTTTAATATTTATTTCTCTTGCACAGGAGGAAAGAAGTTGAGTCCTGACAGAAACCAAGAAATTTCATGACCTGTTTTTTTCCCCCTCACAGGTCATGTATTCTATGAAGAAATATATCAATACAAAACTGGCTCTTGACAATTAGAAGTCAGCAACATCAGCTACAATATGCAGATAAAGACATCAGCAGCACTGATCAGTCATGGATTTTGTGGTAATTTAATACTTACATTTTTCCCATACATCACTTAATCACAAGTGGAATAAGCCTGCTTTTCTGGATGGTGAAGACATAAAATTTTTGTGAATTGTGGCTTCATAACACATCGTTGTGGTTATAGCTATGTCAAAATAATGTTTTCAAAGAATGATATGTTGAATACTGCTGGCATCCCGAACGAGGCAAGGAAGAAGAACTAAAAAGGTTACTGAAAAAACTGTTCTCCCCACTCCCACCTTATTGTTTTCATTGAACTAGAGAGTATTTTCAAGTGCAGAAATTTTAGGTTAGTTTTGTGCACAGAGCTGAATTGAAGAGAAATCAGAACAAAATCAAAGATGTGGCTGCCTCCAAAACTCTATAAAACCAAATGAAATATCCAGTGAAACCATGGGTGACAGATCTGCATACATTATTTGAGGGCTTTGTTTTCTGTCCGTTTCATTCATTTGTACACGTTCGTGAAGTGACACTCTAACCCAGCACTCCAAAATCAGAGTCAAAATCTGACTTCAACAGTGATTATTTCACATTCCTAAAAAGTTCTGTTAGTGTAGCATTTGAAAATGCCTGTGACAATCTGTCAAATTGCTTGGGTTTTAGCTGGATTCATCAGGGAACTCTGGAGAAGATAAATGAACCACAGCATT
>VZTB01005833.1:32553-43128 GCA_013397245.1 Thryothorus ludovicianus | reverse complement strand
AAAATGCAGCTGTGCAGAGGACTTAAGAACAGACAACTACAGGATTAATATGACTTCAGAGCAACTTTTTAATCCCAATTAAAAGTGCATCATAAATAGCTTTTGTCTAAGCGGATAGTCAGAAGTTTTACAACAAAGGTAAGGACTACAGTACCAAAACTTAGGAAGAAATACTTTATTTTCTCAGCTACTGTTCAGAAAGCCCTGAGGAAACTGATCCCCAAATCCCTAAGAGCTGTGCAGCAGAGAAGCTGAGAAGCACTCTGTGCAGACAACTCCCGGTAGTACTTGGTAGAAAACGAGGCACAACATACCTAGGCAGCTTGCTCAGGTCACACCTCCTCAACACCACATGAATTCCATGTATTCTTCCCTTTTGGCAGCTACTACAAAGAGAGACATGATTCTCCCTGGCAAGTATCCCGCTATTGGACAGGTAACAGTTTTTGCTAGCATGGAAGGTCAGACACCTGTTTTTCATCAGAAGTCACAAAAACACTGTTTCACTGCTGGAAAAAAACGGGAACAGCATGACTAGTAAGGCTTCAAACACAGCAGCCATAAATCCCTCAGTCACTCAGCATACAAAGTTACAAATGAACAAAGCTAGTAGCTTTTTTTTTTTTTAACAAACAACAAGCTCAACATACTTTAATTAAAATACATTTATAATAGGTAAACATTTCAAAATCAAAATTGGAGGGAGTGGACTGAAACACCCAGACATTCTTACTTTACTCTTCACCCTCGCAGAGAAGGAATGGTTATTTCTCATAGCAGTTTGATCAGTAAAGAAGACTCCCACAAACTAAAAGCTTTCGTCTTGGTTAGGTATTAGCTATGTAGTAAAAGTACATTCAAGAAGTCCTTGTATCAATTTGGTGTTTTTCAAGTACCTGACAGCTGGTCCTTTTACAGATAACAAACAGCCCCTTTTGGCATACATTATTAAATCAAAATCCATCTCTCCCAGTTCACAGCTAAACTGAGAATCCTATTTAGATGAAGTCTACTAGCTGACTCAGGTATTAATGTTAACTTCTTTAAAATGAAAACATTATGAAAGACTTATTTCCTATTTAGCAGTATGACATCTCCTACTGATAGAGTCGGGTTGTGCTACTGATCACTTAGACGACATACACCTAAGAAATTTTAAAAGAATAAAATCTCAATAATTAAAATACACACTATCTGGAAAAACATCACAGATGTATAAGAATAGAAAAAAAAGTAAAAGACTTTAATACATTTCACTGTTTTGTGCAGATAATATTTTTACAGACTATGGCCAATCAATGAAGAAATGAAATAAAAGTGTTTCAGTAATTTTGGCTCTTTTTTCAAGACACTTGACTTAAGTAGTTTAGTAGTTCCTCCACTGACTAACAAATTCAGCAGAAAATAATTTTTTAGTTGTACCACTAAATCATTAAAATCATTAATATCATTTGTTGTACAGGAGTTCAGTGCTGTACCACTAATAATATCTTTTTCTGGTAAATTAAGAGGTAAATTTGTAATCCAAGTAGATGGACTACAACAGTAGAAAAATCAAACTATCCCCATGCTGTGTTCAGGTAACGTTGCACAGAACAGCTTTAGATTAAACTTACATTTGTTTTTATTCTTAGTATTGCAATGATGGGCAAAATTACCTCTAAAAGTAAACGTGTATTAAAAAAAAAAGATTGTTAACATTTTATGATGACTAAACAAAACAAATGATAAGTAGATATGAAGAAGTAAGATTCAAAACTCTGTAAACAGAGTTTATTTTCAATAGAAAGTTTCGAGTGTCAATTTTTTTTACATTGGAATAAATTGATAGTTTGCTTGATATCTCAAGTTTGGAACTTCTCTTCCTTATAAAGTGAATAAATCCCCAAAAGTCCTTACTTAACAGAAATAGCTTGAACACTACAATCTACTTATGAGCAACAGAACACTTACAGCTGTACTATAAAAGCTGGTTCAACAAAGTTGGGAAAGTCAAATTTGATTAGATAAAGTCTCATTGCAGCAGACAAAAATGAAGCTTGCATTTTGTTTGCTGGCAGAAAAAAAATATTCAATTCACTAGAGTGCATATAACAAAACCAAACATGCAATCTATTGCTTTTAAAACTTTTACTGCAAGATAACATTAAGAGAACAGTAATTAGATATCTATCTTTTCTTTTTCCCAAAGAGAAAATATGTAAACAGGATAATAATTTTTTTTCAGTGTGTATATATTTCCTCAGATCATTTCAGGGGGAAAAAGGAGGGGGTGGCGTTTCTCAATAATCAGGACACTTTTAACTGTAATAGGTTTTCATTGGAAAAAAAGAAAAGAGCCAACACTGTTCTAATTCAGCATTAGACAGAAATACTGTGTTTCTTGCACTACTTTAACACAGCTGAAGAAAAAAACCCGAATACCCCTATTCTGGCATTCAGGATTACATTTGCTCAGATCTTTTAGATTTCACAAAGCTGCTATCCAGTGTTGCCATGAAATACAGACTATAAAATCTACGTAGCACAGGCTACTTCCAATGTCAATACTAAGTGGAAAGGAACATGAAGCAGTGCATTACACTACATTTCTGGAACTTGTACAGTAAGAGTGAAAACCTAGAAAAAGTTAACCTACAGTTTACAGAAGGAACTAATTATCTGCAGAAGCTGATTTTTTGGTTGTACGTATATTTTTTTTTTACACTGTGCGATTTTCTGCATCTGTTAATTTAAAACAGATATTTAAAACTTGTTGCTTTCTTTACTTTGTTTCCTATGTTCTCCCTTCCACCCACCCCCAATATGCCATACACCAAGCATTATGAATATAAGCTCAAATATCCTAGACAATCCAGTGAACAGTTAGTGTAATGCACTGGTGTGAGATGTGAAATAGAAAAAAATGGTCTCAGTCTTCGTCAAAGTTCTGCTGTAGAAGGAAGTTGGCAGCCAGGTTTTCATTCTTCTCACAAGCGAAATATGCCTGGATCACAAGTCCTTCAGGAAATCCTAATGCCTTTAACTGAAGAAAATAAACATATTTAGGAAATACATTTTGCATGTTAGGCTTATTTTCTTTGTATGTCTAGTGTCCTGAGATGTCACTTAAGCAATTACTGCCTTCTTGAATAGAACATTGCTGCCTAGCACAATTCAGACTTAAGCAAGTAAAATACAAGGTGCTGCCTCTGCTTTTAGTAAAGAGGACTGTCACTTGAAAAAGTGATTGGATTAAGCTTATTGAAGCACCCCAAAAACTTGTCACTTCTTTATTGACACAGTAAGTCTAAAACACACCTGGGTCACAGTACTGTCATGAAGTAACAGCACATTGCACTGTTACAGGAAGGAAAAAAAAAACCAACTTCAAACAATTCTCATTTTAAACAATTATACAAAGCTCAAAAACACTTTTAACAAAAAATTGCCTGAACAAAAGGCCCCAGCCTGTGATCTTTAGTAGGTTATCCAACACATCACATTAAGCCATATTTTCAATTGTTTATCTTAAAAAAATTAGCAACACACTGCAGCCAAGACAAGTAAGCTGAGAGCAATCTGGTTTTCAGAAGTCAAGGAATTAATTAATGTCTGGAACACAATGACAACAGGGCATGAGAACACCAGAAAAGAACTTATTAATGAGCCAAAGGTTCAGTCAGCACTTAAGGGCACTCAGCAAATGAATTCTTGTCTTGGCCAAAGCAAGTACATTCCACTATTTTGAGATTTTTTTAAATCCACACAGTACCTGTAAGGCATTTCATGTACGGGGCAGATCAAACAACTGTGAGAAAAACTGTGTCCTATTATCCCTCACCAGCCATTCTTAGATTTTATTTCAGGCCCACAAACAACATGAAGGCATCAGCTGCAATACTAAGACACTTAAATTTTGAGGTTTGTCTTTCACGGAAAGAGAACGAAGCGTATGGATCTCTGCTGGGATGTAGAACAGGCTGTAGAGGGAATAAAGCTCTACTGCATAAAATGGCTTTAAAAGGAAATGCAGCAGACTAGGGAAGATGACCTGTGAAGAAGTACACGGACGACTAATTTTATTAGACTAGTTTTATTAATTGCTAATTTCCTCAAGATATAGAGAACTGACACCTATATTCAAATAGCTGTCTTCTAATAATCCTTGCATAAACTTTTGTTTTGCCAGATAAAAAAAACATTGTCTTTGGGGTACCAAACCACTACCACAGCACAACAAAAGTCCTGCAATTTGTCCTGACAAAAATCTCAGATGCATTGCCATCTATGCACATCCGTATTTAATCAGTTACACTGTATTTATGAATGCAATATACCATCCCAGAGTATATTTTCGTGCTTACCAGTAGTTTTAGAAAACTATAATTAACTAATTGTTGCGGACAAACAAAAAACTGGGTAAAGTTTTGACTTCAACTGATCTACTTAACTATGAGTGTTCTTACTTTCCAAGTACTTTGCAAACAGTGCTCAAGCAGCCAGATCTTTGTACCTGGAGACCTGTCATGGCATGATCTAGGATAGTACTGGCTGAGGCTTCTGCAAGACGAATTACTTCCTGAATAATTCCTGAGGGAAACCAATTCCGTCATCAATTATCATAGGATGGTCTCTAATCACTTAAAATGCTCTGCCTCCTCTCAGTAAGACAGATTTAACATATTTTAGACTCAACCGTTATAAAACAAGAAAATACATTATTTGAAACAAGGCTCCAACAGCTATGAAATGCCAAATATGAAAATCTCAAATATGATGCAAAACTACTGAGCTAAATAAAGTTTAAGTTAGTTATGTCTTAAACATGCACTGCAATCAAGACCCTATATCAACAAGAATTTCAAAGAAGAAAGACAATTTCAAAGAAGAAAAACTCACCCTTTCTATAGCTTCTTTTTCCTGAGGTGTTACTTGAATGTAGTTCATATGAGCATTCCCAGCATCTCCTATTCCTCCAGTGCTGGCACCATCATCACTACCACTTAAACCTTGGCGAGACTCTAGAACTGGCTCATTCAACATATGAATAAAATGTTCCTGGTGCTGGCTTATTTGCTGTGATGCACAGAACAGTAAAAAAACCATAACATATTTAAATAACTGATCTTTAAGCATGCCAACAGACAAAACTATTTATTTTCAGAGAATTAAGAAGTCAAAGAGATGTGTACAGAAAAATAATTTTCTATCCAGTCATAACAAATGCAATTTTCATGTTTCAATCAACTGCAGTCGTCTTCCCTTTTCCTCACCCTTTCTGCATCTCTTATGAAGTCTCAAATTTGTATCCAATGTCACAGAAAACACATTGTCTACAGCAACAACTACTGAAAAGCCAGCAATAGAATGTTGCAACTGCTAGTAACGTATTATGCCACACAACATCAATGTAAGACTCTCTTATAAAGCTAAATCAGAATAAGTAAGCATTAATTTCTTGCTTTAAGATCCACCTGCAGTAGTTGGGGGTTTTCCCGTCCAATTTGCTGTAGCAATGCTGGCAACAGAGAAGGATTTTGCTGGATAATTTGTCTCATCTGCTGGAACTGAGGCTGATTTCGTAAAAACTCAAGTGGATGTCCTGAAAAAAAGATCAGTGAAATAACATGTTTTTTAAGAAGTTACTGAGAATCTTAATAAAATGCATACCTACTGTAATTGTAGAGAGAAACAGGACATGAAAATGGATAATACGCTACTCACTGAAGAATAGAAGAATTTGCTTCCTCACTGTAGCTTTAAGCAAAACTTCTTTATTCTAAGGTTAAACTATGCATTTCTTCTTCCCCCAGTCTTCTCTTTAGATCCAACAGCCTTTCCCTTATCTCCAACACTTTGCTCAGGATGTCTCATTTCTGGTTAATCTCAATCAGACACATCTATTAATCTACTTTCTTGTATCTTGAGCACTATTTTTACCACAGCCTAAGACAGACCTTTCCTACCCCTTCATTAGGCTCCTTTCATGTATTTATCTATCTCTCTTTAAGAGGGACATAAATACATGATAAATACCCTTCTCTTCAGCAGGCACCAACCACAGTCGAAGTACTGCACAGCTGAGTGAGGAGCCAAAGGTCATTTATACGTCTCTCTAGTGCTACACTTCATGGCCTAATTTCAGGTTTCTCCCTTGATATCCCAGCTTCTCTGTGGTAAATATATTAACATAGTCAGAGTGGGAATGCCCAATCAGTCACAGAGTAGAAAACAAAGAGTTTAAATGACAGAAAACACAAACCCCCTCAACATCCATGGTATTGCACTTAAGAATCCAGTATATTATAGAAATCGTGTAAGTCCACAGAATTTTTTGAAATCTTTGCATGTGACATACTACAAGCCACTTGTCCCAAGAAGGTGCCATACCAGAAATTTCCATGTTAACAGCTCTTATCCAATCCCCTCTGAACAGCTCACAAGCACCTGGAACTGAATTGATTAAGTGCACATTGTTTATCATATCTTCTCAAATACAGCCCTTCTTACCTCCTAGTGAACTAGCAGTCGTGGGTATAGTTGCTACTGCTGCTGCCACTGCTGAAGACTGAGATGCACCAGTGCTTGGTGGTTGAGGGGGATCAGCCACAGCCTGATTATCTCCAGGTATACCCTAAAGCCACAGTTCACATCATTACCCACAGAATGCTAACAGATATGTTTCAACTGCATGCAGTATTTGGGTTTCAGAATAAAGGGGAATAAAAAAAAAACCTTCATTCTTTCACTGCAAACACAAGGCAAGATCTTGTGAGTTATGCATTTATAACTGACAGAGAACACTGTGGAAAGATTAATTTTATTTTTTTTGCAGGAAAAATGTGTGGTTTGTATAAAACGGTAGTAAAGCATACTCTGCATCACTTTAAAACATACTTTGCCCAATAAAAAATACTTGCTTTGAATCCTGTTTAAAGATATTTGATATAAGTGAAAAAAAGTTAAATATACTGTTACATTATGTTGTACTGTTGTGCAAAAGTGACATTAAAGCAACAAATTGCAGTACAAAATGCTAAGATTAACAATTCTATACAACTGGCAAGGAACTGAGAAGAGACAAAAGAATACAGTTCTTGTGACCTCTCCTCAATGAAAAGCTGTCGTTTACTGTACCTTAAATATGAAAAGGTCTGTATCTCACCCAGCTTTAGCAGATAAAAAAAAAGTTAACTTGCCTTCTGTTTATTTTCTGTGTGCAAGCAACTTTATATAGGACTGACTGCTCAGAGGGCTGAAATGGACAAAGCTAAAACACAACATAATAATAAACTAGAATGTGGGTTATACATTCACTCTACTACTTTTCTTCTGCATGGAAATACTTCAAACTTCCTGCCCTAACCCTGCCTTCCTCAGTGTCACTGAACTCCTGCACCAAGTCTGTCCTTTCAATCTATCTTTCTGAAGACTGGAAATTTACTCATGGGAGAGACTCAAAGATTATTACAACAAATCCCATCGGAACAAGCCAGAGAAGTTACCCAAATGATGGTCACCCTTGTGCTGGGGGACCACAAACCATAAGGAACTGGGTGGGTGGAAAAATTACAGAACTAGAGGGTAACCAGACAATGAAGAGGTTTGTCAAGCCATAAAAATCACAGGTAGGTAATGTAGAATAAAAGTCCTGCTGTAACATGATCTTCACATGGCATGTTACACCTGAACAAGAAGGACAAATACACAGCTAATATAGAGGGCACATCTAGAAAGGGAGAACTGGACAGTGCTCCAAGCAATGCTCTTTGCCTTACCTGTTTAAGAAGCACATCAAGCTATAAATCACCTGATAATCAAGTGCATATTTAAGCCACTCAGGAGAATAAATGTAAGATTTCCCTGTCACATGCTTCATTACTTTTACATGGCTCAGTAAGCTTGCTACACATCCTCCTCCCCAATAAGGGGGAGGAGGTTTCCATTCAAGATATAATTCTGAGGTAACTTTCCCTTATCAGTGGCTTACAGAGCACTGATTAAATACATTTCCCATCAAATCAGTCATTTCTGGCAATCCAAGTATAAAGTAACAACTTGAGTTAATCTTATGAAATTACTAGTTGATTTCACCTATTCACAGGTGTATGTCATCACTTCAATCTGTGTCCAGATCAAACAACATATGCTTGTTTAAACTTTCAAGTTTGTTCTTGAATGGAAGTACCATGTAAACTAGTTCAAACAAATTTATTTATAAATTATTTGTCATCTTGAACATCATTTTAACTCCTGAACACAAGCTTGAAGTATCACTCTTCAAATAACAGAGACTGTATACAGTTGTAATCAGACAATGCCAGTGAGGCATATGGACCTTGTTCACACAGCTACACAACAGAATAAAGCATGGTATTAAACCACACACTAGCCACCCTGAATGCAGACACTGCTTGGACAGCAAAAAAGGCCACTGCTGCCTTATGGTGGATGAAACAATTGTTTACTGTTTAACTGAGCAGTTAACAATGTTTTTTAGCTGACATTTCTCTCTACAGGACAATAATCCAACAAGTCCCAACTTCTGCACAGAATAGAGAACCAAATAGTTCTGGTTGGGAGGTATTTACGGTAATCATCTAGTCTCACTGACTGACCAATTAATGGCTGACCAAAAGTTAAACCCTGTAAAGGGCATTGTCCAAATGCCTCTGAAATATTGACAGGCACAGGACATTGACCACTTCTCTAGGAATCATGTTCAGTATTTGATTATACTCACACTAAAGAAATGTTCCCTAAAAATGTTCAAACATTTTTAGAGGCTGGTTATCAAAACTTCTTCCTAACCGGAGGTGAGGAAATCCTTGGCTGAAGGAAAAATCTGAAAGTAAATGCCTCTGAAAATGAATCTGGGGCATAGAAAAATAAAGGTCATCTTTTGCAACTCCTTCTCCAACCACAGGTCACAGGACACAGGATTACATCTCTAATCCTCAACGATCAAGCCATGAATACTGAAGACCTTGCCATATGAACCATGGACAACAAGTAGAATAGACAGGACTCATCTGAGGAACAGCTGTGCTTTAACTGCAGTTTAGCTCCTTTCCAACACCTTACCCTTGCTGTACCCAGGTTCTTTAAACCTGGACAGTATCTTAATCCTAATCTGTGCATAATATAAATGATAGTGCTGGTGATAGTTTGGAGGCAAGTAATGTAGAGAGAGGGTGAAAGAACAGCATAATCAACAGTTCAGATCAATAGAAAAAGAACCTGTCTTTGATGCAGCAGGAGAGCAAGGAACATCTTCAGACCCCAGAAGATACAGAACAGTTATAAAGACCATTTACAGCAAAAGGATTCTTCTAGAAGGACAGCAAAAAGTCTGCCATCTAATATGGTCTCCAAGAGCAAGACCATTCCTCCAAGCCAGATGAAGAGGGAGAAAAAAGGTATCTCCAGTGAAGGATAACACAAAACATAAAGGCACATCTTATTTAACAAAAGGACCCATTTTATATTCAGGACTTACTGAAAGACTAGAAATGAACTGCTCATAGCAGTCAATGCATTTGGAAGATGAGACATGCAGCTCCATCACAGGGATATTCTATCTCTGTTCTGGAGCTCCTGAAAGAAATAAGCTAGAGGAGGGAAATGCCAGAAACTGAGTGCACAAGAATTGTACACTGTGTAGGGCTGCCATACACATAGCAGGCCCAACACCTAGGGGAGGCATTGAATTCATGGTATATTTACAGACTAGATCAACAGTAAACCAAACATTTTTATAACATGAAAAACAAATGTTTGAACTTGCAGATTTATGACAGAGAGTTGGGAGCTATTGCATTCACCCTTGCTTGGCCTAATGCTAGTTGGGAATTGAACTTTTCACATTTATGTAGTCCAAACATTTGTCATCAGCTTAAAATCTGAAGATTACAAAGTCTTGGGAACATTAATGCAAGTAAGAACCATGCCAGGGACTTGCAGTTGTAACTACTGAGGGAAAACTTCCTTAACAAAATTGAAGTTTTATAACTGGAGGGTAAAGATGCCAGATTTCTTATCAATCACTCAGAAATTCAATCCACATGTATTTTGCAAGGATTAGGTCAAGATATCTGGTTGCCAGATTTTTATAAAAGATCTGCTAAAAGGAAAAAACCTCATCAGGGGAAAGATAGTATGCCAGAGTGAAAATTAAATGTACTGGAAATACTGAATAAGCAACAAAATCAGACAGATTCTATGGTGGTTACAATTCACCTGTCAGGTTAAGGTATACAACAAGAAATAATCCAAAATGATCCTAAAACAACTCACAGAGTTTTCATTAAAGTGAAATTACTCTTCTATTTCCTCTCATGCCAATGAAGTTTTTAAACCTTCAAATTTTATTTATCAAATGAAAATTGTTTCTTCTCTTTCTTCTCTAAAACACTGCTGAAATGAAAACACCAGTTAAATCAATCACAGTTAAAAAAAAACAAAAAAACAAAAAACAAATCTCTCAAATCTGTCTGTTGGAAAGTATATTAAGAACACTGTGCACTATTAGCAAAAACAGTGAACTGGAACCTAAGGAATGGTGATGATATAGATACGAAAGAACAACTAATC
>VZTB01005833.1:19941-30756 GCA_013397245.1 Thryothorus ludovicianus | reverse complement strand
GGTGTTTAACTCAAGCCAACATTAATACAACCTGACCACCCATTTCTCAATGTGCGCTTCTAAATAATCAGTGGGTGTATGACTTAGGGCAGTATACTCAAGAACAAACAATAAAACAGCCCTAGCCCAAGGGCACTTAAATGCGTAAATAAAGGATTTAAAAGCCTTGACTAATTTGAGTATTTTTTTATTTGGGCTTCAAAGTGATAGTGCCAACCTGTGTTTAAGGAATGGTATGTTCTTTATGTCTTTATACAGAACTCTAAGATCACTCATTTCACACCTACCTGCATTTTTTCAGATGTGAAACAAAAAAATTACCTAAATTTTGCTCTACAGATACATACTTCTATACATATCTTCAGGGAAACAAAAAACCCAAGCCAATAATTGTCCCAACACAATGATTTTGCTGCTTCTGATTGCGTTCTTCCTTACACAGCACTAGTTTACCCTTACTACTCCTAAGAAACTAACCAAGCAG
This sequence comes from Thryothorus ludovicianus, assembly GCA_013397245.1. Lineage (NCBI taxonomy): Eukaryota > Metazoa > Chordata > Aves > Passeriformes > Certhiidae > Thryothorus > Thryothorus ludovicianus. Next base: position 30,272 of record VZTB01005833.1, on the reverse strand, counting down.
ATAGAACACCTGTTGATGCAATTAGTTACTGCTTGAACACTTCCATATTGCTTTTTCAATATAGGCAAGATAGAGAACATACTAGAACAATATGAGAGATTTGATACAGGAAAGATACAAAAAAGGCTGGCTTGCTCTGCACAGGCTGCTATCTAAGGCCTAACTAAAAGCCAAAGGAGAAAAATAGAATTACTGAAAATGTAGGTGCATGTATTCCATACAGCCTACCTTATAAGTTGTGCAAGAGCAAGATCAAGAATAACAATTCAGAAGTTGCACAACAGCAATGTCATGATAACAGTGTCAGGCCTAACTGTCCCTAGTGCTAGTGGAAATGTTTGAGGTCAATGCTGAATTGATTCTGCTCTTTGTTTTTGTCTTTCAGATAGCATTTTAAAACTGGATTAACTCTCAAACCTAGTTCATCACACTCCCCACAATAATTCTCGTCCTATGCCCTAAAAAAAATCTTAGGCTGCTCCTGTGAAAGATATGGTTGCACAAGGACTGCAAGATGTGCAGGTCTTCACATAGCACACAGTCACATCACTTTTCAACATTTAACTGAAAACAACAGCAAATCATAGAACTCAATTCCTGCTTTTAAAGCAAAGTCAATAAATTTCAGACAATGCAATTGAGAAGCCACAGTTAGAATACGTGTAGGTTCCAACTTAGGATGTGAAAACATACTCCATTAATTTGTGCAAATAAATTACCTTCAGGACAGTTTTTAAAGAAAAAGAACGACAGAGTTCATGCCCATTGCCCTTAAAAATTTTTTGGCTGACAACACTCACAGTATGCTTGCCCAGAAAAACAATACCTCTTATGTCCAAACACATAAGGGACTCATGGGTTTGCTCCATCAGACATCAATCAAAGAACTCCCATATAAAATAGATCATGAGGTGATACTCTTGAAATATTTTGGGTTTGTTTCTCCAATGTTGAAGAGATTTGAATCAAGACAACCAGCTTCTTTTAACTTGCTGATCAACACTGTTAAAATGAGTGTGGGTGATGACCTCATCCTGGCCACTAAGATATTATGAATAGTTAAGGAAACACTTTTGGTAGCAACAATCACTTCAGCCCGTTTAGTTTTAGTGTTATATTTTTGTCTCCTGCTATCAGTCTCTATCAGCTGTTACAGATCATACAATTTAAAACAGTATGTAACACCTAAGATCTAAGCTGCAGCTGACAGACTAAGTCTGGTATCTACCACTAATTCATGTAAAATATTAGTGCTGCTTCTAAATTACCCTGGGGTGCTTAATCACATCACCTGGTTCCAATATACACACATGAAAATGTAAGTGAAACTCCTTACTTAGTCTAACTCTCTGTACCAAATTGCAGCTTCATATTTAAAGGCATAAGACAGAATAAACCCCTCACCTCCTCCTTATTTCTCTGTCTGAATTTGTTACGCTCCAAAACAACCCAAAAATGTTCATAGGAGTAAGGAGTTGTAGGTTGGTCTGATAATTTCTTAGCTACTCAAATCAACATAAATGAGACAACCTTCCTGTTGTCTTTACTCTATCCCACTGAGAAACAAGGATTATTTAAAATGTAAATGACTGTAAATACATGGAGGCATTCATTTCTCAGCAGCAGATCTGGCAAATTTATCTCATCTCAATGTGTTAAAAAGCAAAGTACTTCCAAAGTTGGAACAAGTGAATAATAAAGACAGCCATTTTATCAGCCCTGCACTCTGGGGTACAAAAGTGAAAAGCACACACATATTTACATCTAGTCATCTATTCAAGCTACTTCAACATGAATAGTCAGAAGAGAAATTAAAGCAAACAGGGCAAAAAAAAAAAACCAGGAGTGCAAGGGTCTTCCTTTAACACAATAAAAAAATATAAAGGGAAATACTCTTCAGTAAAGTAGTTCTGGAAGCTGGTTTCAAGGTATCAACCTCGGGTCTTGGAGAAGAGTACTTTAATTATAACTTTAGCAATGACAGATACAGAAGAAAATGTCAACATCTGCTAATCCGTCAAGTTTCTGCTGCACCAAAGTAATGTCTACATTAAAAAAACTCTCCACTTACCAAGTGCACTTATAGCATCCTCAAAAAGATTTGATCGAGATGTATCACCTGTTGTACTGTAAGATGAAGACAAGTGCAATGGTAATTACAAAACTTTGGAAAATTTCCTGTTTAAAAAAAAAAAAAAAGGAAACAAAAGCAGCAGCAGCTGTAAGTCTAATAGCCCCTTTTGTTTCTAAAAAACCAATAAAGCTTTCCAAAGAGCTCTCTTTCAGTCCAATAGTGAGAATAGATTTTACAAACTTACAATGCTAGCCTTTTTAAAACAAGGCCAACCTTCCCCCACTACCCCCCAGAAGTTTGGCTCTTGCCCATCTGCTCAGGGATTAGCCATCTGCTTGCTTGAATGCTTTAAAGGGTGGGAGAACACGGTGGATTTTCAAAAGCACACAGCAGTCTCACTGCTTCCCCACAGTCACCAGTTTGACCTCAATGAGGACCCAAGGAGGTCAGTGGCAAGCACTTACTAAAATCTCAGTGTACTACTTCCACAGGAATATAAACTGCTAATACTTTCAATTACTCCATTTCAAATTATAAAAGTTATAAATTACAGGATTAAAGGCTCACTTCCATGAACAGCAAGGAACACAGAAGCACAACACTAAGCAGAGGAATACCAGTTTTCATCAGCCACAGCCAAGGGTGCCCCATTCCCAGGGCTGCAAAATTAAAGCATCAGCCCTTGGTCTCAGGGCGGCACCCCAGGTGGCTCAACAGGACTCCTTCAAGGGCATTACAGCCTACAGGGTGGTGCAACTCACTGTGGGGTGCCTGGAAAAAGTGTTGGGGAGAAATCTAGAGGAAGAACCAAAGGCAGGGAAAGGAAAGCTTAAGGCACCATGCAGAAGAAAAGCATGAGCAAAAAGAGAAAAAGGGCCCGTCATACATAACAAACACTTGCCTGGTCATGCTCTGCACCTCACCACCAATCCATCCTGTCTTTTTATTAAAAACTACTTCTAAAAACTTTTCATTATACAGGGTGTGTGTATGTCCACTCTACACACACGCGTATACGGAATTCCAAGTGTTCACATGGACAGGGAATTGTGAGTTAGGGGGATCCAGACACCTGTGGAGCTAGCAACTGCTGAGACCAGACACTGTGAAGTCTGAAGGCCAAGGACTGCAGCCAGTTCCTGGATGAGCCCTCTGTGTGTGTGCATGTGCAGGCAATGGCAATCTGAGTATCAGGGCCTGGATGGAATAGGGTTGCAGGGCTCTGGCAGTCCCCATGCCCTGGTACCAAAAGCTTGGCAAACTCTAAAGGGCCAGGTCTCAAAACAGAAATTCATATTTTTCATTTGTGTTTTGTATATATTTATTTTGCAGTAGTGAATATTCATTTTTGCATCTAGGCTTTGCCCTAAATAGCCAGAGGGGAACAGGATGTCGCCGATGTATCTTGCATGAGTGCTGGGATTTTCCCTGCCTGAGCTGACCTAAGAAGACAGACATATATTTATAGGTATATACATATTGTGTGTATATTTTGGGAGTACATGTTCCGTCTTGATAACAGGATAGACTTGAGGACATGGAGTCTCACATTTATCAGTCTACCACAGTTGGCAACTCCTACAGCAAGTGAAAGACCATCAGATTGATCTGAATGTTTTCAGAAAACACCACTAAAAATCCAACAAGGCATTTACAGAGATCTCTGTAAGATCTATGCAACAAATAATTTGTTCCAACAAGAATGCTTCACTAGGATCTGCCAGCAGTTAAGATTTACAATCAAAGATCAAAGGCAAAGCAGGATGCCAGCTGCCCTGGCCTTGGGTCAATAAATCTTGCCTTAGTAGTTTAAATTCTAAAGCAAATCAGAAGCAGCAGTACTCACTGAAATCAAGGCAGGTGATAACTTTAATGTATATGTTAAATTATTTTGTTCTTCCTCATTAAGTTTGTACACTGAAGGTCCTTTACTGCAGTTTTACAAAACTGCAATCTGTACATGAAAAACATGGAAACTATTTCAGTATGAAAGATTGATCTTTGAACCTACCGGACAAGCTGAGCAGGGAAAAAGAAGAAAAAAACCCACTCATTAGTATTTTTTAACAACTAAGTTAATTTGACTGATAAATGAAACTTATTTGCACTCCATTTCTAAGAGATACTCATTTCTCAGAACTGCAAAATTAAATCATCTATTTGTGCATTTAATGCAAGAAATTTGTGATGAGTTTTTCAAGACATTAGGCAATTGCAAGTTTTGCTTCATTATCATCAAATCAGTATTCAATGGTGTTTAGATACAATCACTTAAAAAATACCATCTTGTGCACCACTATTCTCAGAAATAAAATACAAATAATTAAAACCCAGAGCATGAAAAATGAAGATTTGATGCTATGCAGCACTTCAGGTGGCATTAACTTCCAGTTAACAACATTTTAGTCTCATGTAGTACTTAAGCAACTTAAGCAAAAAAAGGCAACAGCATACAACAGGGATGAAAACTAACTTTCACCTAGTTTTCTCAATTGTAGAAAATTGAGGTGAAAAGTTTTCTGAGGTCCCACAATTACCTGCAGATAGGCCAAGGAACAATAGAAGAAAAAAAAAAAAAAAACACAAAAAAACAGCCTTGTAGCTTTAGGGAATTACATGGTTAAGAGCAATACAATATTGTACAGTTTGATAGAAAAATCTGTTTCCAGAAATTAAGAGACTCATACAGAAAGAAGGAATTTATGGTTTGACCAACATGATCCAAAGCACAATCAGAAGGTTATGACCAGGACGGGACACATTCATCTTAAAAGTTCAAGAGCTTTGTGAGCAGTAAACCCCCACTGCAGGTGAATATCCTCAGTCTGAAAAGATATTTGAGTTGCAGGACAGCAACTCTGAAATCCCTAGCAGGACCTCAAGTCTTGAGTCACTCAACTGTCCCCTCCACAGGTTTGCTCCCAAGACCATAATTCCCACAGGAGAAAGCCTAAGACTTGAGCCAGAGACTAAAATTACAGTTAAGAAAGAAGAAAAATTATATAGAATGGAGAGAGTGATTGGGCTAACACTGTAATGAAAACTTAAAATCAAAACTAGAACCAACAGAAATGGGAACCTATTTTTGGAGACTTATTCATACCTGTCAATTGATGATGGACTGACAGCAGCTGGTGCCTCAGGTGGTTTTTCTTCTGGCTTTTCCTCCTTTGGAGCACTCACAGGTGCAGGTTCACAAGTCACTGCATCTGGTGCTGGTGGTGGAGGGACAGGAGCTGGCACAGGGGCAGGAACAGGGATTGGTGCAGCAACTGCTGTGGGAGCTGCAGTTGTTGAACCAACAGTGGAAGTGGCATTTGACGGCTGAGTTGCTCCAGCTGCTGCTTTGGGCTACGGAAGGACAACAGAGTTCAGGCACAGAACAAAGCTCATAGATGCATGGCTCTCTACCAGCAATCCACTAAGCTCTGTTAAGACCATTTGTGTTTGATATTGCTGCATCAACATCAAGTACAACATTAAAACATTGCAAGACATTAAATCTCTAACGCCCTTCACTGTCTTTAAACAAGCAACTGAGAGCATCACTGAAGTACTTACACACCTGAGTGCTCTCATTTTGAGGAGAAACTGAAATGCAAAGATCCAAATATTTACAGACCACAGTATTCTAAATATGAAAACAATCCGGTGTTTTACAAAAGCACATTTTTCAGAAGAAACCAAGAGAGTTGCCAAAAAACATCTGCAGAACAAGCATAAGCTTTTCTCACCACTCAGGCCTGGAAAGAAGTGATTAAGACAGAAATCACATTTCATTATGAATGCTGTTTGCTGGAAACTAAGATGCAAAAAAAAAAAACCCTTCAACTGCAACATGTTTTAGTTATGTAATCTTTGCATTCAGAGCACTGCAATAACATCTCAAATACTTCAATGCTGAAGTAAGCACCAAGGATACAACAAAATGAAGGACTATCAAATTTACAGCAGAATATTTAGAGTGAATAATACTCATACACAATTGTGAAATAATCTCCACATCTCTAATGAAAATTTTAATTTTTCTTGAATGCAGTATTAATCCCATTATATAGAAATAGCCCCAAGGGCTGACAAAGCTGACCCCAATCTTTGCCTTTCCAAGAGAAACAGCTGAACTTTAACAAAACTACTTATTCAAGGTGTACCACTTTCAGACATTGCCTACTTGAAGAAAACATTTATTTCCTCATTTTGTCCGCAACTAGAGGTAAGGTTAAGAATGAATAGCTTCCAACATGACAGGCATAGCAAATAACGTTTTAATAAGCACTCAAAGAAAAACACTGACATAGTTGGAATGCAAGGGGTTTATTTTCTGCTGGATTCCTAAACCCTTAATGCAACAATATCTGAGTATCAGACAAAGTTAGCAGTCTGTGCCTACATGGCTGGGCATTTCTTATCCACAACAGAATCAGGAAAGGGCAATTGAGCTCCAAGTCTAGCAAAAAGATTGCAAGACTGAAGAAATGCCCAAACTACAGGTCCTTTATTACCAGAATATACTGAATTTAGCAGTTCTTCATGGAGATCTGCATTCAGAATCATAGAATTGTTGAGAAGACTTCTAAAATGATTGAATCTAACCCTGCACTGCCAGAAAGTGCCACAGCCACACATTTTTTGGGGCAGTTGCACAACTTCTCTGGAGACTTCTGCTATCAAGAGAATGAAAAACTGGACTCTTGACATCTCATCTGTGCCTGTTTTCTTGTACTGATAAATGCCTCTGTGGCAAATCACAAACTAGAAAGCTCTTCATTCAGGAAGGAAGCAACAGCAGTTATCGTTAACAAGTCCACATGTTTAATTGTTTAATATCACCATACAGAAATAAAGGGCAATAGAATATATGTTTTCTTTGTCAGGAGTAGGAACTCTAGCTTCAAAACTAATTTTGTATTTCAAAACACAGATGAAGCCAGTTTTATTCAGAACGCAATGGTCTGGAATGCCTGGAAAATCAGTGGCTTGATTCCTGGAAACAGCCTGACAAGTGGTTCAGAGAAGAAATACTTCAAACATGTGTCACAGTCATTCCCTATAAATTGCACTTGCAGTCTTTCAAAACCCACAGGTTTGTTTACTGCCATACGTATCCTATGTCTCATAGACATATCTCATACGTCTCTACTGCTTTATGCTGTTGAGTTTGACAGAAGAAAATGCCATTAACTATCAAAAGCAAAATGCCAAGGCTGGAACAGTTCCACACAGAGGATTTAACAACAAACTACCTAGGTTGCCTTTTTCCTTTTAATAATAAAAGTGAAAAAGTAACAGAGAGACAAGAAAGAATAAACAGTAAAATCAGTCATTAACATTTTTTTTTCTTTGATATAAACATTCAGCACAGAGCAACAGCAAAAATCAGCTTAGGCAAGCCAAGACTGTGAAGCAATATTTTTTATCTATTCACACAAGTTTTTTACTGTTGACCTGAACTTGCATATGATGAAATTCCACTGGTTCTAAGGATGGGCATATGCAATCACTTGTCACAAGAAAAAACATAATTAAATTAATGAAGTTTCCTATTCAAAAGAAACAATTACTCACTTTTGTCACCATAACCACCACAAAGTTCTTCTCATCTATCTTGTATTCTTTAAGAGCAGTTTCATCATTAAGGATTTTACCTGGGAAATTTAAGAGGCAGAAATTAAGAAGCTGTTTAGCAAATCAATAGATGATCTTGGGATTTTCACACAAAAACATGTTTTATGCAGATTTATAAATGTTAACCCAAAAAAAGCAGTTTGGCCATTAAGATTTGGCAGCAGAGCTACAATTTTCCTCGTATGATGTACAGAGTAGTACAGGCTGCTGCCCTACGTGCTGAAGACGCTTTAACACCATTTAAAATAAAAGCAATAAATCTGAAAAGATTCACTGGATCCTTAACAAAGATACATGTAACACAGAGGAAAGGTGTTAACACACAAAAAGCCTAGCCAAGTAACTTATACAGTAAGGGAAATTCCTTTCTACTTATCTTCCATTTGTTCTTCAGATAAGACCATTACCTGCAATAACAAGTGTGTGACCTTGCAACTTTAACAATTTGCAAGGCTAAAACGTTAGAAAAGGCTAGAACCATTCCATAACATGCCACCTTGACAGAAGGATGAAAAAGCTATCAGGCAAACCCAGAAACATTTGCTATACTATTACTTTTGATGTTTCATAAGCAGAGGTGGTACTGTGACAAAAGAAATTTGTTTCTTCTACAGGAACCTAGGAACACAACAAGCCACACGCTTTTTGCCTTTTCTTAGAATAAACTGACTTAGAGGTAGCACTACAAATCAGAAAATCAAGTCTGTATTTCAGTAAGTTTTAGAGCATTGATTTCTACTACAGAATTTTCAGGGAATATTTTACAATTTAAACTGATAAGTTTTCTGAAGATGTGCTACAGACTGCTTCCATTTCACATCCTCTCTACTGGACTGCAACTAGAAGGACACATCCTCATCCTGATGATTGCAAGGAAATCAAGCAACATATACACTTTAGAGCAGTCAGAACACAAAAGACTGGTTCCACCAGTCTTGCAGGTCAAACATTCAAAGAAGTATTATGGGTAGTGCAGTAACAGCAATAGCTGTAGCATCTGACTCGGAATCTACATGGGTTTACTGACAATGTTTTTGTAGACACTTCAGGGAAGGCTTTAATGATTGTGTATGTAACATCATATATGTACTTTATGTAAGTATATATATAGACATGCTGTCTTCTCAGAACACGCCACTCTCAGGGTTTCTGGAACTCACCCTTATACAGATGTCAACACAATGGATCTGCTTCTCAAATCAAAGTCAGTTGGGGGTATCACTTTGCTTTACCAAACCGCAAAAATTCTACAGCTTATTTTAATAAAAGTAAAAATGTCATCGATATACATTCCTATCTCTTTGCCAAGAAGAAGAAAAACAAGAGAATCCATCTTTGTAAAATATTATATTCTCAATCTTATTTCCTGTATTTCTTACTGCTTGTGAGGATTATTCAATACTGCAGATACATTCTGGCTTCAGAAAACACTCAAGTCATGTCACAGAATCTTATGCAATCTTTGATTTTTGCAATCACAGAACACAATATTAAGAGTGCCATGCCATTACACACATTGCACAAAGCCTTCTGCCTGGTTCACGTTTCTTGGTTATGCATGAAACTTCCACCTTTGTGTTATTGACATGCACTTCCCCCACTCTAGTACCAGTGACATAAAACTTGGTATGAGACATAGTCCAGAGGAGCTATACAAACACATACTCACAGCTTCTCTCCCATTAGCATCTCTCCCCTGTTAACTGTGGCTTTAGCTTATTACAAGTGAAAAAGACAACACTTGTTACTAAGCAGCATATTACAAAAGTGAAAAGGCTACCAAAGTTTCTTTGAAAGTTTCAAGCTCAGTTTTAGAGGAAAAAAAAAAACAAAACACTAGAGGGACTAGTGGAATAGCACCAAAATTCTGACATGAGAACAAAAAAAAATGGATTTCTGTATAAGCGCTAGAATGAACGAAGTTAATTTCATGCTTTTAACCAATATTAGCTCATTTTTTGCTAGTACATAATATATGCTTCTAGTGACAGAGCTTAAAAGCATTGAAAGTACCTTTGTACAACAAGGATTTGCAAGGTGGTCAGTTTCTTTTGTTAATCCAAAAGAAATAATCTGGTTTTTAATTCTCTGAGGTATATACAGCAATGCTACAGCATATATTGAACAAGAAAATAGCAGCTTTGACCTGCTTAAACCCTGAATTCTTATAACAAAAGCTATTTCTTCTTCACCGAGCATATACCCAGCACATCATATTACAAGAGCAAAGATGACAGATACACATGTATTAAAACCCAAAAAATTCTAATTCAAAATTAGGAGTTCCCTTTGACACTGAGTTGGGTTTTGTGTTTGTGGGGGTTTTTATCCTATCCGTACTTCAGTTCTTAGAATTCTTAGAAGACTTAACATTCACATCCAAGTCAAACAACAACATAAAATAACTCAGGCCCAGATAAGTTATCTTCAGAATATCCATTACCTGCATAAATTAGTTTTTGGCCAGCTACTGGAAAGGCATCTTTCCCCCTTTCTGATTCAATCTTCTCTTTCAGTGCCTTCACCTAAAGCATAAAAACAGTCTTAATGAAAACAAAGTTCACAGTACAAACCTAATTAAGTATACTTTAAGTTTTAAATGCTAAAGAGTAGTTTCAATCATGTCTTGATT
>VZTB01005833.1:8119-19880 GCA_013397245.1 Thryothorus ludovicianus | reverse complement strand
CCACTTTGCAGAGCAACGTGTCCCGTTCCCAAATAGTCTCCTGTGCTGAATCAAATTAGGTAATTAATTTATCCATGAGAAGTTATTAGTATGAGTGTACAACACAATAAAAAAGTAAATTAAGAAGTGTGAGGAACAAAAATGTTTTTCACCTCTTGACCCATTTGCCCTGTTCTTTCCCTAAATGCAGAGGGTACATCGGCTATAAACAGAAGTGAAGGTCTTCATCATCATAACCACTTTTCAGGGAATGCCTGGGGCTTTTTTTTTTTGTAAGATCACCATGACATTCAACCTTGAAACCCCCACATTCAAAGATTTGTGCAAAATGTTCAGATGCTTATCTTACATAAATTGTTTTCAACTCCTCGCCCTCCACCACCATTTCTGGAACTTCAGATAGCAATTCCAAGCCCACACATTTACTAGCTTGCAAGGCCACTGATGCATCATCCGCACTTTCACAGCACCGCTAGCTCAAGTGGCCCCGCTACCTGTCATGTGTAAGAATGCGCAGTTCTCCAAAAAGACTCTGTAATGCTACCCTGAGGAGGCAAAGCAATCTCCTGTAAACACATTCCTGTACTGACACATCTGCAGTCCCGTTTTAAGACAAACTCCTGCAGACACAGTCCATTCTTCTTGCTTTCTTGCAGACGCTCCCAGCATACAGCAAAGACAACCAATCTATTATGAGCTTATTACTACAAGCTAACACCACCTTCTAAAGATGGTTTTTTTTTTCTGAATATTCAAAAAACCTTTCTCATAAAACTCTGCGAGGGTACAGAATGCAACATATTGCTTCCCTCCATGGAACTAAACAAAAATAGGGAGTCAGCCCTTTTTCCCCAGCAGATGAAGAAAAGATGCTTTTCGTATTTTGTACCATACTTGCCATTCCAGCACCTGCCAAATACTTTGGAATTAGTCTCCAACCAGGCAGTTGCTTTCCCACAGCAAAATTAAGAGGAGTTCACTGCCACCCCTAAGTCCTGAGGATAGTCAAATTTGACAGTGATTTGATGAAAGCATCATCATTTTCATGCCCTTACTTTACAAGAATCTGTCCTATCCTTGGATTTAAATTTATTTTTAAAACATATTTTCTTAAAAATTAAACATGTAACTTGTTAATTCCTCTCCCAGTTTTAAGGATGGAAGTCACTCACATTGCTACTGAACAATTTCCTTTACCACAGGTAAATCATCAAGGATTGTTTTCCTAAACTTTAATAATAATACAGTCTAATACCTCACACAACTTCGGTCTAAGTCCTGCATGCACTAGGGCAAATTAATCCCTTGAATCATGTTAAAAACCTGCTACATTTCCAAATGTCTACTTTTTAACACTCTCCTTAGGTATTATTATACTTACGCATTTGTACCAATCACTCAAAAATAATGACTCAAGGCTACTTCTTTTATACCCAGTTACCATGTCTGTCACAGATTTGTAACAAATATTGCAATGTGATCAACGTGTATAATCAGTTTTGAGGGACAAAATTAAAGTTTGTTTTATGTCCACTGCATCAATCAAGGTACTGGCTTCAAGTGTCTACTTTGTCTTCTTCATTTTCTGTTGTTTTATTCCAGACAACAGTCCTTTTCCTACAAGGAACAAAACCAAGATGTGTTCTCTCAAACATAAATGTTCAAACAGCTAAAAGTCTAAGTCAGGACACTGAAACACATCTGTTGATTTACTACACAACAATTGGATCCACAAAAAGGAGTTAAGATATTTATTGTAGGAGGACCCAACAATTAATTTGCCTTTGCTGACCACCTGTGTATAGCATTTCCCCTTATTATTACTGTGCTGTGATTGATGTACTGCAAGTGACCTGAGGCACTGCCTTCTTCCAAAACCTCCCAAAATGTTCCCCCTTCCAGAAGTCTGCAACAAACAGCACTATGCTTTCATCCCTTTGCCAGGTGGCATTTATCTCCATATATAAGCAAACATTTACGCCAAGGGAAACATGAGGCCAAGGGAAATGAGAAAAAAAACTTTTCTGGGACTCTTTTCCAGTGTTTCACCATTCTCACTGTACAAAATCCCTTCCTTACGTGTACGCTGAATAGGTCTGCTAAAAAGTCTGTCCCTATCTTTCTTATAATCCCCTGTTTGGCACTGGAAGGTTCTCCAAGGTCTCCCCAGTGCCTTCTCTTCTCCACCCTGAACAACCCTAGCTCTCTCAGCTTGTCTCCACAGGAAGATGTTCAGTGTTCCACCCTCTGAACATCTTCCTGGCCTCCTCTGGACCAGGTCCAACAGGTTTACATCTTTCATGTGCTCAGGACAACCAAGAGCACACAGCCCCATGTTCCACAGGATTATCTCTAGGAAAACTAACTCAGCAGCTACAGGCAGTTTCAGCCTTGTTGGACATTTAGGTGACTACGCTTCAGCTGTACTGTTCCCTTCTACAATCCAAAAATCCTCTCTGCATACTAATACTGACATAACTTTTATTATTGTGGTTGTCTAGGTCAGGACAGAATAAAGACATACACTAATTACTATGCAGTAATTGGATCCATGTGAAAGAATTTGGTAGTTATTGCCTCAGTGAAGTAGTTATCAATGCAAAATAGCATCATGAGGTCATAGAACCATGGTGGTTCTGAATATAAAAACAAACTACAAATTTTCTCCTAAAGAACAGAGACAATCTCTGGCCAAAGCTTGCCAGGTAACAGGGGTCACCATTAACTTCTTTATTCTAGAAAAGACTGGAGAAAAGGCCTTTACAGTTTCAGTGCTGGTCTTTATTCTCTGCCTGTATTCTTGCCATGTACATCGGTTTAAGAACACGTTATATCCTAAATTGGAACAAAAATTACTCCAGTTCTCTGGCTAACAGCTTACAAAAATCTAAAGAAATTTAAGCTTAATATAACTAAGCCCATTTATAGTATTCTGCTATCTATGCCCAGAGACACTCTGTCATTTGCAAAGGGGAAGATCATTTACATAGGTCTCTCATTTAAATGGACATTCACTCTACTGTCAACTTTTGCTATCCAAAGATACCCAACGTGTTATGGTGACTGACAGTAACACACCATGAGCACCGAATTACAAATAAAAAATTCTGTAAAGTCATACAAGTTGCTCTTTTAAAATCAAAATGACACCAAATAGCTGAGTAATTCCCAGATTACACGCAAGAATATTTCAGAGCATTGCTTAACTGCTTTATAAAAAATAGTGATATAGATAAGGGAATCTGTCATATCTCAAATGAATACAACGAACTGATTGCATCACACCTATCCAAAGGAACAAACAAAAGGACTTAAACAAACTCTTAACTCCTAGAGCTTGAACCTGCAGGAAAACGCAGTCAGTTGCAGACTTCATCATTCTTCTATTAGAGAAGTTCAAGAAACACTCAGGCTAAAATAAAAAGCATTAGCCTATTCTTCTGGCTTTCACCACTGCCTAGGAGGCCAGAAACATATCATTTGCAGAGGATACAATATTAATTCTCAGAATAAAAAAAGGAATAGATAAGATCAGATACATCAATTTTAGCAGTAACATTCCAGAGGCATAGAATTTCGTCTTCTAGTTCTGACTGGTGTGCCTGAAGGAATAGTGAGAAATAACTGTGCTATTAATTCTGCTAAAAGCAGAAAATGCATGATGGTACAACAACCTGTAGTTGTACAGTAGTCTGATCCACCTTCATTTAGATTTAAACCATAGAGGTTCTATTTTCAAGGAGGAATTAAAAAAAAGAGAGAGAAGCCTTCTCAAGGCTCTTCAAAAAAGACAGCTGTATCTTCCAGCTGCTGGTGCACTGAACTGCTGAAAAAAGCAGAATTCTAAACTTTTCCTCTAGCAAATTAGGTTGCTGAGAACCTAGACTTCAGCACCACCACTGGTTATTAAGTGAAAATAAATTTTGGGGAAGCACACCGAGCACACTGATCTGTCAAAATGAGAAATAATCCATAGATTATAATTTCTTTTTCTCATAAATACAGATTGATAAACAAAACCTTCAGGCTTCCTAGGTTTATTCAACCTGATTTAGAGTTCAAAATGTGTTTCTGTCCTCACCAAATCTCATTTTTCCTCTGCCCCTATAAAATTTCAAAGCACAATAAACAGAGCCTGTACTTTATGGCAGTACCTTTAAGAATGACCATCAATTCATCTACAAACACTTTAACCTAAAGAGGCAGAAACAGCACATTTACAATGAGAATATATGCCATGTAATCTGTTTGATAAAGAGCTAGAGCTGATCAATTCCTAACTGAAAAACTGAGGTCTTCCAAAGAAATAACAGTCATCAGCTGCATCCCAGACAGGCATCTAAAAACGGGTTTCATGAAATCACCGGTCCTGAGTTTCACAATTGCACCTTGCAGTCACTTTTTGCAAGCTAAACAAGAAAGGCATGCTGGTTTCCATCCAGGTAAGAAGCTCCCATTGATCACATACCCTCCCCCTTCCATTTCACACACCAATTTTCATTTCTCCTACCTGTTAGCATATAAATGCTAACACAGAAGAGGCAAATATCACTTTACTCAGAGATTAATTTCAGAAATCCTAATTAAAAAGTGAACAGTGTACTTTCATCAGTTTTAATGTATAATTACATAGGCAAGACAAATTGCTGAATTTCTTGAGATGTTGGGAGAAACTGAATACAAAACTGGAAAGGATCTCTTCTGACATCAAGCCATAAATCCATCTTCCACACCACAGTCTTCATCAGGAATCCGATGCACCCACAGACAAGGTTGTTTGTTACTTCTACCATGAGGCTGCTACAAAATTTACTCTGATATTGGAATTCTTTTCCTGGTTTCCAGCCCAAGTTAATTTGCAGACTATTAATACTGATATTATAATTCAAGCATGAGTAGCCTTCCCACATCATTTGGTGCTAGCCAGTGTAAAATATTTACAGAATTTCACCAAAACTTTCTTTAGTCTCTTTTCATGTTAGAATTACCGTTTTCCACAGGCTCCAGGCACCGCTTTCCAAGGGTAGAAATTCACAGTCCTTGGGAACAGGTGGCCAGCACACTTGAAGCATCACTACTCTCCCTGGACGTTTCAAGATTTATGATCTTCAGGGCTTCATCTTTCAATGAACTTGATTCCAGTTAATCCATGCCACTCACTTGAGAGCCGTTTACCAAAGTCTGACCCTCAATTAGACAGCCAGGTACTAATGTTAAACTTTGTATTTTACAATGTCACTGTGCTTCTGTTTACTTATACTCAAATTCTTACCATATGAATTAAAGGACTGTGAAGAGATCGATTCCAAGACCAACTCTGAAAGACCCTCTCTACCAATCTACCTACTGCTCAGCTGCTTCTCTTTGAGAAAAAATGCTGTACAGAGGGTTTTGTCTTTTAATTTACCTTATAATTCTCTACCACTCTATCTTTTTCTGTAGTAGGCTAACAGGTTTCTCCCAGACTTCAGGAAAAGTCATAGTTAGACACGGACAAAAGCTTTTAGTCCAAAGGGCTTTGCTCTTTTCCTCCTCCCTGAAAGAGGGCATAATAGTCTAAAAACTTGTTTAGAATTTAGGCTCAATATTCCTGAGTTTTCTCCTGCCCTTGCAAAAATTTTTACCACGTTATACTCCTATATAGATACTGCTCAAAATCAGGTGAGGACAATGTAGCTGTATCAGACAAGAAAACTACTACTAATGAAGCAACAAATTGACCAGTGCAACAGGTGTTACTACCCTTAAACGCCATGATCAGCAACTGATTAATGACAAATATTGTGCCTACTACTGAAAACATGCAGAGGATAAGAAAATACTAAGCTCATAAGTCAAGGCTTTACAGTACTTTTACTGTAAGAATACAGTTGGTTCCAGCTACTTCTTTCTACAAATTATAAAACCAGGTTTTTCTGGCACAAAACTCCATTTACAGTGTCTTCTTATATTGTCCTTCTAAACAGGACATACTTAGTCAGAAGGCAATCATGGTGGTTACATGAACAGATCACTGCCCTACTTCAGGCCTCAAAGGTATAACAGATACAGTAATTGGGAAGAAACACAGGAGAGGAAGAGCCTTGTGAATCCAGTCAGATTTATGAGCTCAGTAAGCGCTTAGAAAAAAAAAATGTACTCAAATAAACAATGCATCTAGAATTACTCCAGCATTTAAAAACAGACAGAATAAAGCATTCATAAGCTCCTTTATTTACTTGCTGTATTTACTGTTGCTGAAGTTTGCATACAAAGAAAGAAGAAGCATTCTCTGAAGAAAAATGGTCTGGAACTGTCAAGGCAAAAATCCAAATTTAGCCCTGACATTTATTTTCTCTGCAATTACCTCTACGCGCCTAATTTCTGCTACAAAATCGAGCTCATCTACACACAAGTGAATTTTTTAAGTCTAGTAGTTGTTATGCACTGACCAGAGATCAACAGAAATAATTTCTGATCTCAAAGTTAGCCTCCAGACCGCTACATACTTCTGGCATTTCAAAATTGATCCAAGCCCTGCCTGAAAGAAGAGATACTGGTGCCAGTTTTGTGATGCAAAAAGGTGACTGAAAGAGCTGCATTCATGCAGCTTTATACTAACATAGGAACATAAATTTCAACTTAAAGCAGAGCTTTCAGCTATCTGCAGCAAAGAAAAGTATCAAGATGGACAGTCCTGCCTCTGAAGCCACAAAGGTTTGTTTTAGGAAGAAAGCTTACACTCTGAGTGATGGCTCTTGCCTGGTCTTGTAGATTATCACAAAAAAATCTTCCTGTAAATTTGGACATAAAATTTTTACAGGCATATTCCCCACAAACTGATTTACAAGTATAAAAGTTGTAAATGACACAGTTGTTTCCGTATGAAGAAAACTGACAAGCCATTTTGAGCAATTTTAAAAAGACACTTTAAAAACCCTTTTCCAACACTGCATGCTGACCAGCCAATTGGAGGGGTGCCTCTGACACAAAAACACAGGGAAAGAGAGGGAGAAGCGCTCTGTGTGCTCACAGCCACAGCAAGCTCTTCCCACTTCTTTTCCCATTCCCTTGGTGCTCCCTGCAGAGCAGCATGCAGAGGACAGCCATCCCGACAGGCTCTAGGTAAGACATGCTGCACATTACGATGCCGTGAGATTTGATTCACTGAGTTCACCCCACCCACAGGAACCATGACCAACTACACAAACCTTGGTGGGAGAAAACATTACCAGCCATATCCTCCAGTGCTGTTAAGTTTACAGCTCCCTATCCTACACCAAGAGATACCCTATTCTGTGTTTCAAGAATTCAAAGAAAATATTTTCAAAAGGTTTGTCTTTTGATACAGCCATTTATGCACAAGGGCAGCAACAGGACTCCAGACAGTAGCAGGATCATCTGCTCCTATTAATTATTTTTAATTAAAATGTACTCTCCACTTTCACCAACTTTTAAAGGGAATGCTTTCCAGCCTGTTGTTTTATCCTTATCAAGGACATATACCCTTGTTTTTCAGTCATACCTGCAAAACAGACCTTAAATATATGTATAGGACCATCCTTAAGTGTGTACAGTCTTTGTATTTACCTTCTCAGTGTACTGTCCACCTTGGGAATGGTGGCCTGAGAAAGTTTAGATTTTGATAAATACAGCATATAATACTGCCAAATTATTACAAGCACAAAGCTAACTTTTCTTTGCTAACAGAGGTAGCAAACTTTTTTTTGCAAACTGGGTAAGAACATTCTCAATTAAATAGTTGAAAAATTATTGGCAGAGCCAATGGCTTTTGAAAAATGGGTAACATGTAAAAACATATTCCAATATGAATAAAATAATTTTAGTTGTATTAAGTAATTTATGCTATCTTATCCTTTCCTTTATTATTTTTTTAAATGTGTCATCCAGCCCAAAGTTCTTCGGAAATTTTATTAGGATTACTTACTAGGTTTTCTGAACATGGGAAAGCCTAACCTTCTTCAGCCAAGAATCAAAACCATTTCCTTGCTTGAAAATCCTAACTCTAAACGGGAAACAGAAAAGGTCTATACACCAAAGGAAAGCAGTAGCAAAAAGTCCCTAGAGAGTTAATTAAACAAATATGAATTGTAACAGAGCATAATTGCAAAATGCTAGTCTGTGAAGAAAGGATGAAAACAATTAGAAAAAAAAAATGCAGCTACTCTTTTTCTAATGATCTCCGAAGTTACAATTTTGCAGAGTCATGTATCAAACCAGAAACAGCAAGTACAAGTCCTTGAATTCACATCTCCTCTGCCCGTGCAAGCACACACACACACACACACACATACACAATAATAATAAAATCCCAAAGCGAGGCAAGAACAACAAAACAATCCTCCGGAAGAGGAGAAATATACCTACTGAACAACCCAGAGATCAATTAGAGAAAAATATCGAGACCTGAAACAGAAAAAACATCTTTAACCTAGAATGGTACTTCTGGGTTTTGAATTGAACACTTTTTCTCTAAACACTAAAATTATAAACTCCCAG
Organism: Thryothorus ludovicianus; assembly: GCA_013397245.1. Classification (NCBI taxonomy): domain Eukaryota; kingdom Metazoa; phylum Chordata; class Aves; order Passeriformes; family Certhiidae; genus Thryothorus; species Thryothorus ludovicianus. The sequence goes on along the minus strand of VZTB01005833.1, from coordinate 11,381 downwards.
GGAAATACAAAAACAATTCTCTTACCCACAACTGCTGTAGGATTAAACTGCACTGAAACACATATAGGAAGGAGGTTGTCAAGATTAAATTCATCCTCATTCACAAGTTACAAGCCCTGGAGACAGCTTTCCCCATTTAACTCAGCAATAGTCTCTGATTCTGCCAGAACTGTTGTTACAAAGTTAATTCTTCTGACACAGTAACATTAGGATCCAGAAATCTCCATAAACGCGTTTAACAATAAAGCATCCATATACTAAGGACAGACCAGAACACAGAAGAAGCTCAAACTTTCACAAATAAGTGTTCTGCTGACATGGTGTTAAACAAGCTGGCTTTTCCTGAGTATTCAAGAGCTGTGGTGGAACACTGAAATGTGAAAGCCCATATTATGTGACACAGAGACTGCAGCCAAAAGACTGCTGACATCCTGAATATTCCTTGCAGTTCTCTGCATATTGACAACCAGGTTTTTAGGTTAACAGCGGAGGGGAGATGAAAATGAAACAGGAGAGACTTAACTTTTGCCTGGTATTTCACTTCCAAAGTTAAGAATGTTTGTTGAAGATTTTCAAAGCCCTGTTTCGTTACTACATAGTGATAACTACAACAGAAGTGCTACATTTAGAAGCCTACAGTGTTACAGCACTGTAACTTTCAGACAAGAGATGTGCCTACACAGGTCTGCATCAGTGTCAGAGAGTGCTTATTTGCTCCTAACACAATGCTTAATATATTTACTTTCTCACAGAGAGCCAATGAAAAGAAGCAGCAGCTTTTGCAGATGGATATCCGCTTTCATTTATCCTGGTTAAGTCTGAATGCTCAAGCCCTGGGAGGCCCCACTCGAACACCAGAATGATCAGAATGGGTAAACCCACCCCTGTGTGGAGCTTGATGGGTGTATCACAAAACTTAAGGAAAAACAGCTAGGCTTGCAAAAATTTCATTTGATAACAGGCTTTTCCCAATAATAGGGCCTGAAGCTAAATCTTTTCATCTTCTTTAGTCAGACAGAGTACCTGAGAGCCTTCACCAAGCACTTTGGCAAGCAAGATAGCTTCAAGCATAGTTTTTACTCACTCAAAATACTCAGCCAATGTTTTAAAACACAACTGAACCAAAACTAGAGTCACACTATTGAAGGCAAGTTTAAAACTCAACCGTGTAATTTAATAGGGAAAAAAAAGACCAGTTGCTTGTGCAAAAAGCTAATTATCAAGGCTAGTTGTTAGGAAATGTGTTGCTTCAAACACTCACTGGAGATTGGTATAAATATTCCTATCAACGACAGTTCTCAGTTATAAGCATTATATCTTGTCAGAATGCTACCTTGCAAGGTAACATCAAGTCTATCCAGATTAATTTGGTACTGAGAGTAAGGGGAGAAATTGCTAAGAAAACAAAAGCAATTTTACAGAACCAAAACTCAACTTCAGAGCAACAGGCTTCCTATGCTTATCACAACCACACGATTTTTTTGCCTTGTAACAGCATAGGGCAGAAATCCAAGTAAACAAGCCTACCTCTGAGAAACACACACATGGTCCAAAGACTAAAAGTAATGTTTCCCAAAGTCCATGAAACATATTTTGAGTTTCAGGAAATTAATCTAAGAAACCAGCGCACTGAGCTAAAATTTGTATATTCCAGAAAATCTGATTGAGAACTTCAAAGCACACACTTTTGAGGCACTTTCTCAATACAGCACATTTCAAAGCATTTTCTGATTTTAAGACTCAGTTTGTAACTGCAGGCTCAAAGCTCAACTTCTCTTTACTAAGTTCTATAATTTTTAACATTTTCAACAGTAATTTCTTTGTAATTTTCTAAAAAGTGTGCCACGGAAATTTAAACACCTTTTTCACTCTTACAGCTAATAATAAGATAACTTCTCATTTTAAAACAAAGTTTTCCTCAAATTCCACCAGATTTCCTCTGTCTTATCACCCATTCCTGGCCAAAAACTGAAGTTATGCTCATGAGGAGCATTTTTATTTTGAGCTACTATAGCAGCTACATTTAAAAAAAGAGGGTGCAGTCTGATTTTCCACAATCCAGTTTGTAGTCATTGCATTCTGCTGTCTCATAAACTGATGAGGGCTTTGACTGGCAACATTCCTTCAGTCCTCTCCTTGAATTTACTTCCAAAGACCTTACTGAATGCAGAGAGCAAGAAGGAAAAAAAAAAAGTTTTCTCAGTAACAGTAAAGACTTATGTTTTAAATATTTTAAGGTTTCTGACCCATGCTTCTCCTAGGCATTTGCCATGTCCCTCAGTGACAACAGTAACCCAAATGAGCTCTTAGTCCAACTTTCCACCGTCATCCCTTTGTCTTAAGATGGAAGAGGGTAAGCCAACAGACTTTATAAAAGCAGATACAATGTTCATAGCTTCTAGAACTTCACTGCCCTCCTGTCACAGGAAAAGGTCGTTGGAAAGAAAAGCTGCCAGCCTCCCCACATCTTTCAAACCAAGGCTGCAAGTGTGTCTGGACTTGGCTGTCAGTGACCATCCTGCTGAGGCAAGTGACAAGGCAACTTCCAATCCAGCCAGCTCACTTAAGGCCCTTCCTCTCATCTCAGAATGCTGCATTTCCCCGAGGATTTTCCAGTGGGCTCCCATGCCAGAAGAAAACATCCACCTGGAAGCCAAACATGTCTCCCCCTTACTCATAGCATCATCAGGCATATCCAAAGGCACTGGGGAGGGGGAATGAGGCTGCTGTGAACCCCATGACACACCTCAACACTGGCTCCACTGAGGTCAGCAGAGTTCCTCCTGCACTCCTTCCCCTCCTAAGTGCAGACTGATTAATCACTGCGGCTAGCCCCATAAGACCAAACAATAAACCCTCCCCACACTCTCCCACCTCCCTAGCTCACACCTGCCCGGACATACAGCGATGCAACTGGGGACCAATCACCAGCCCCTCTCCAGACCACGCTCCTGCCCCAGCAGAACAACCCCACAACTCTCCCAGTGTTCCCCTTGTGGGAATCCATGGAAGGATGGGGAGGACCACCACGTTTTCCTTCTGCTGCCCCCCCAGCCCCGCCCCGGGAAGAGAGATGCTCTCGCAATATCCCCTCTACCAGTGCTCCCATTATAAACCAGCAGCGATCTGTACCCCACGGACTGCGAACGCCGCTTCCCGAAAGGAAAAACTTTCGTTTCCTATAGCACTCCTCTCTTCCTCAGAGATACGTGAGATATTTATCCCCTCTCACACTTCCTGGGCTATTTCACGGGCTATTCCC
>VZTB01005826.1:49359-70297 GCA_013397245.1 Thryothorus ludovicianus | reverse complement strand
ACAAGGTGGAAGATAAATGTTTTTCTTTCTCTGAAAGATATAGAAAGCAATTGAATTCAGATATGGATAGCAAAGGGAAACTGGGTAACACTGCTGATAAAAACTAACACATTTCTTGGGTATCTTGTATAAGTTTAAGAAATTATGCTGAACCGTTCCATTTTGGATACTAGAATTGAGGAAATGACCCAATCATCCTCTGTAAGTTCCCATACCTGTTCATGTTTCTCCCAAACTTTTTTCCTGTGCTTTTTGCCTGTATAATGATAATATTCAAGTTTATGCTTGAAGTGTGTCATACTTGAAGGTATATGACATACTTTTCTTTGGGAGGTAAGGTTGTTGGTCTGTGGCATCCATTTCAAGATTTTTTTGTCTGTCAATTCTAAAATGTGATGTGATTTGTAAAAGATAATTCCCAGTTCTCAGGTCGGACCAGCACTAGAAAGACAGAATGATCCGCACCAAACAGTTTAGATGAAGGTGATGGAATGACATTGTGAACAGAATATAAATTTATTATGACAATTCTTATTATTACAATAACAATATAAAAACTGTATCTATCTCATTATCCTGGAAACTAAACAAGGACTGCCAAAGTCTCCCATCAGACATCAGTTATATACAGGATATAGGCTCTATCTAGTTAAAAATCCTTTACTAATTTCTAAGGGTTAATTTTCTCTTAAAGCTAAAATATATAAAAGAAAGGAATGAGGAGATCCTAAGAGATTTGAAAAGCAAATAAAGCCTGAGAACTTGAATCTGTTAAAGTAACACAGGTCTATGGATTTTCCTTTCAAGTCCACACAGAATTTCCTGATTTTCACAACTCTCTTCATGTCTAGTATCAAATCTTCATAAATTTCTACTTTGTCTTAAGAACAAATTATTTTCCTGAGCATCTGAGTGAGTTCCAGTCACAACATGCCAGACACTGATTGTGGCTGAGTATCGCTGTTCTAAAGATGCCTGATCCAGTTTCCCACACATAAGTTCTTCCTTAGGACTGAACACACCAGCAAATTTCCTAGTGTGATCATGTTTAAAGGTTAGTGACAAAAATGTGAAATTCAATTGTTTTCCTTTTGTTTAACAGAGGGTTATGGCACTTACTGTTGGTTGAGTTTTTCCTACTCTGACTTGAAAGAAGAATCACTCATTTATTGCCAGAAAGTTTTATCAGATTTACCAGTCTTTTTTTAATAATTAATAGCTTTCCAAAACAACTGAAAATGAAGGACTTCTCATCTTCAAGTGAAACTCAGTGGCCACCCACATTCTATCTTTCCTTGAAGCCATTGAAAATATGCCCTTAGATGGAAAAAAAAAAATCCACTAATGTCAGAAACACAAGTGAAATTTAAATAATGAGGTTGTGCAGGATTCTGATTCTGTAATAACACAACACTACATTTATCCTGATCCTAAACCATCATGCAAATACTGTAATATTAGCACTCATAGCCTTGAAGCATCAACTATTATAATTGTTCAGCCCATGAGGAAGTGAGGCAGACACAGACTGAATTAATCCGGGTTCACAGACAGTCAGGAAGGGTCCTGACAATTTTGATAATCAAAGGCTCCAGGGATCACATGCAGAGATGCCCCAGGAAGGTGAGGGGAAGTGACAACTACCTAATTACTTAGGCAGATCATCACTTTAATCACTTATTGTATGTTTTACTGTACCCCAGAAGTCATAAGGACCATCATTGGTGACGAGATGCCATTACTGTGCATGCCAAAGACCAAAGTCTCACAGAGCTTGCTGTCTAAATCACTGGCTACTGATACTGAAATGTAGCTCATTGGCATGAAAATGAAGTCACAAATTCCAAGCTAATAAGATTTTCTGTCATTATTAACATTAACTCCTCATGGAAACAGAACTGCCAGCCCCACCAGCAGGAGCTGAGGAGGTGGTGTTGCAAGACAAGCAGGTTTTGGGAGCAGCAAAAAGTCATGGAGCAAGGGAAAAGAGGAGGAGGAAAAGATGGTGTCAGAGAGGTCCATCTTAAAAAGAAAAAAGTGGGGAACAACATGTCCAAATGCACAGATGAGGAGTGGGTGGGGAAGCAAAGACAGAGGGGAAGGAGTTGAGCCCAATTACATGATCATAAACAATATTTTTGCCACTTAAGAAGTCACCACTATCCTGGTGAGACACAGCAGAGAGACAGCCATACCATTATCACAGAGCAGTAAAAGGTCTGAGCTGAAGGCACGTGTACAACCCTGTGATGGTGACTTGATATATAATGCACTGACTTCTTGGCTCATGACCTTGTGGCCAGCCCTCAGAAGGAAGAAAATATGCAGTAATAAAAGGCTCTTCAATCTAAAAGAACAAGCATTTCAATAATAAAAAAAAAAGACCAGAAGTTGAAATTAGAGAAATAGATTTTATTTTTTTTAAGCAATGAGTATAATTGCCTATTAAAAAAAAAGTGGTGTATTTTACAACACTTTCTTCTGAAAGAGCACAAACATCTTTCAGAAGACAAATTTCAATTTAAAAAGTCGTTGTACTTAATAAAGAGCTAATAAGGAAAATCAGTGCCCAGTTGTATGTGGAGGGTCAGACAAAAACATGATGGAGGACTGTTGGCATTGGTGTTATGCCTGGCACTGGTGGAGGCCTGGAATGACACCAGCTGGTCTGTGCTGCCATGTTTTAAGCAAATTTGGCAAGAGGCACCTGAAAAATTTTCAGTTGCAGCTGAAGGATCTAGAGGTCTTCAGAAGCAAATGCATTTCTGAATGAGGACATTTACTTTCTAGAAACATAATTACACTGTTTCGGTCAGGGTCCTTTTGAAAGGGTGTGGGAAGAGCATCAGGCTTTATCAATAGACCGACATTTGTAAAACATGTGTCCACACAAATTGGCAATTATAGCAGAGACATCCTATCTGAAGGTTTAAGTTACATTTATGTCTCTGTTACATGGCTGTCTAGAAAGATTGATGTCTAGCTACAGCCAGTGCTGTGGACTAACCCTAGGGTTCACTTTGCCTAAATAAATAAATAAGTAAATAAATAAATAAATCTTTCTTTCTATCTCTTGTGGCAGCTAACACTTCTTGGCTAGACTTAGCTTTCCATTTCTGTATGTCATGGACCTGCACTCTGAATAATGTCAAATGCTCTAAAATATACATCACAAAACTGTAGATCTGTTAAGATTTCTAATCTTTGCTGGTGAGAATCAACTTTTCATTGCACACAGAGAAACCAATTCCCATCTCCTCTCTCTCCAGAAATTAGACTGTACAGTGGAAAGGCTTCAAGTCGCTGCTGTTTAATGGCAAATTGGCTTGGGACACCAGCAGTACTAGTTCTAAAATCATTAGGTGAGCTGCCACCAATACATCTTTCACAGTCAAGATGCAGATAAATGGATGGTGAGATTGTCAAAGATGGAATTCAAAGTTACTGATGAGTTCTATCCTTATCCTTTGATTTTTTGAAAAACAATATTATTTAATATTATTTTCTTCAAGTACAATGTATTTTTTTTCTGGTGGAAAATAAAGGGCTGTGATAGGAGAAAGCAGAGAATAATTTTCCTCTCTAAAACAATCAACTTCTCTCCCTACACCCCTTTCTTCAAGACCAAACTCCATTAGTAGTTTGCTTTGATAGGAAGGGCTAAGATTTGTAAAAGCTTCTGAGATGAGGACAAAGGAGACCTGAAAGAAAGAAAAATGATGCATGCTTTTCCCAAGGGGAGGGCTCCCACGGTATTGATCCTGAGACAAAGGTACCCCTCAGAATTCCCAGGTTACAAATGAACATGTCTTTCCCCATCCTCATACCCCATTAATCGAAATAAGCTCTCTCCTTGAATCACAGCTTTGCTTCTGTTGCAGGTCAGTAAAAAACATTGACTGAGGGTTGGGAAAAAATCCCTTCCAAGGAAGTGTGGCCTGCACTCACCTCTCCTCAGCTGCTGTGGGTCACAGTCCAAGTGAGAGAGATGAGCAGATTTTTGAGTGGGTGGCACATGAACTGACGAGTCCCTGTATCTCTGATGGCATGGTTTGATGACAATGGCTGCTAGAGAATTTTCATGCAAATTTGAAATCATATTAAAAGGTGTCTCCTGCCTGGAAGAGGTTGTTCCCTACAACATACACAGCAGAATGAAAGGGAAAGATTCAGGGAAGGCAGTTCCTATCTTCCTGTGGAACTATGCTAGGTTTTCTCCTTACTAAAGAGTCCAGGAAATATATAAAAACAGTTACCTGTATTTCTAAGATACTATCAAATTTAAGATGGAATATATGTTCTTAAATGGAAGTACAGATCACTATTTATTGATTAGAATGTTGCCTTATATGACTAGCTTAGAGGTTGAGCTTAAAATCTGAATACCTTTGATGAGACACTCTTCCCTGTCTCCTCTGAATCTTTTAAGAAAGGAAACCAACCTCCTCAGCTTGTTTAATCCCCAGGAGGTTCATAGGAAGAGAGTCATTGGTGATTTTATGTGGAAAAAAGGGTGTACGTTCAGCATTTTGTTACTCAATAAGGATATTTCATGGCCAAACATATGGGTGAAACTGTGCTATGCGTGAGTCACAGGCGTGGAAGATAAATATCTGAGACTGTCAACAGAGTGGTCATTTCATGTCCTCATAGATATTAGCTCCCACCAGAGTTAAAGTCATTGCCTGTATAGAAACACTGTTTATTGGCAGGAAGCACGTGGAAAATCTGAGTCATTTTACAGACTCCTGACATATGTAGGGACCATCAGGGATAGCAGAGTTATAATAGATGATGCTCCTCCAGCACAAGACATTTTTTATACCATGCACTGCATATCACAGGTTCTCAGCATCACCCAGAAACCTTTGGTAGTGATTTGTTTGAAAGGTTTTTTTTAGTTACTGCAGTGAAAAGTTTTTCAGTCTTCTCTAAACTCCAGTATATTTCTGACCCAAAATGTTCCAAAAAGGTATCCAGATTCTCAGGAATATTATGATAAACTGTTAGAAGGCTTTTTGCATAATCTTTTGTTATAAGCCTTTGGGTATTTAATATTTACTTCACACGGCTTTATTCTGTTTTATTTTATTGCTAATGTTAGAATCAATGATAGTAAGGTCTTTACCAGCCTAAATGATTCTATGATTGTATTTTAATATTGCTCTTATGATTAATTGCAAAAGGACATTATTAGAGTGCAGATTCACCCCTTTCTTCCTAAGTCAACTCTACCAATGTCAGGGAAACAAGTGATTCTTCTTTTACAAGGAGATAAAATTATGATGAATGTAATATAAGGAATAATTGAATTAGTGTCATAACAGCAGCATAGACTTCAATTAGAAAAAAATATTTCCATTGTGATAAAGTTCTGGCCATAAATTTCAGAAATCATACATTTTTGTAGCCTTATATTTCTTTGCTCAGGAAATGCCTGTCACTGAGAACCTGAAGATGACTGTAGAAATGAAAGGTTTCTCTTCATAGAAGAGAAAAAGGAAAGGAGGAAAAACAAAAAAAAATCCTGTCCTCTAGATGAGATATCATTTTTAGGAATCAAGTTAAAAGGTAAAAGACACTTTGCTCCCAACCATGGGACTGTTAAGTCAAGGCATTTTGTTTAACATGACAAAGAGCAAAATGTGATTCTATAGGTCTGTCTTACCTATAAAATATTTTCTCCCATTATTCAAAAAGGAGGAAGAGGACAGAGATTAACAAAATTTGAAGGAATCAGATAGTGTGACATCTGAACCTGTTTGGGCCACTGCTTAAAATGGAATCAAGTGATGGGTATGGACTTGTGCTGAAGGTTGCCTGTATCAGGTAGTACACTTTTGAGCAAGGTCGTCATTACTATGTAGTTTTATCTGAGAAGTAAAAAGGGGAATGAACTTTTCTCATGGCAACATGGTGTTCTACATATAAACCAAAATCCCAAGAGTTTGGTAAAGAGTGAACTAAGCTGCAGGGAACAAATATGATGTCCAATGAAGTATTAAAAGAAAATTTTGCAAGACTGTGTGTGCACATACATGTGCATTTTGGGACCAGATGGTCCCAGTGGTTAATTACAGTGTTAGTCGTTTGTGGAAAAATAATTGCAGTGAAAGATGGCTGACTTGAGTTAGAAGAAAAAAAGAAAAAAAGGCAAGACATGTCCATACTGTTGATATTTCATTTTCTTGCACATACTAAAGAACATTAACAATCAGGAGAACAGTGTAAGTTTCTTCAGGGAGCAGCCAAGTCAACAGCTATTTGGATGGACTGGAGTGTTTCACAAAATTCCTTAAATTTTTAGTTTTATCTTCCATACTCCTTTCTCAATTTCTTCCACTAAAAAAATACCAAAACAGAAAAACAAAATAAAGCAAAAAAACCCCTCTAAACTCAAAGTAAAAATTCACACCCAAAATAAAAATGTGGACTTGTGGAGTTTTAGTCCCGTTTCATCAGAATAGTAATTATTTATATAGCACTGTCACTTTCAGCCAGCAGACATGGAGCTGGTACTCTCAGTAGTTACTGAGAGAAGGCCAGGCAGGACTGTACCCCCATTTTATCATGGCATTGCCACCATACAAACACACCATACAGCCCTGGCATTGCTAGGAATAAGTGTCGCTAGTGCCTCTTATTAGTGTTTATTATCATAACTGCTCATTGTATTGCCCATTATGCTAATGAATTAGAACAACAGACCTAAATGTTTGTTGTTGTATAAAGCTCATTAGTCTCTGAGAGGAACTCAATGCAACATGAAGGTTGAGGAGCTGGGTTGCAGGAATATTACCAATTAAGTCCTATATGAACACGCAATTAGGTAGGATGACATGCTTGATTTACGTTGCTTTATGGCTAAGCTGGATAAACAACGTATCTCTGAAGACGAGAAACCTGCTTCCCCTTTGCTCATCCCCGCCCTGCTGGAACCTATTCTAATGTTTCCAGTGGGAGCTCAGCGCACAAGAACGGCTGGGCAAGGTTATTGGTGCCATCCTGAAGCACGTTTAACTCTCTCTGCTGAGCTGAAAGGACGGGGGCAGAGTGTGCTCCAGTTTGGCGCTTGTTAGTTTAGCTGCTCGCCCCTTTCTCACTGATGTTTGGTCTTCAATGGTGTTTTTCCTCAGTACCTCAAGCCTGCAGTGACTGTCAGTTTATAAATCCACATCATACTTCTTTCTTCAAATAGCGCACTGGGCTTAATTTAGATTTCTCCACCAGCCCTTGCCTTCACTGAGAACACACAAGCGTTTATTATGCAGTACATAATGCAGCATACACCATTGCACATCACACACACATACATTGTACATCAACATGCACCATCAGGTGTGATTCTTGTGAAGCATCACTCTTCCTTTCTCTTCCCTAAGTATGTATTTGCTATCATTATACACATTTATCACAGCTGAGGGGAGATGAAGTTGAAAGGCACTTTCAGAAGTTGTCACCTCCAGCTTCTCAGCCATAAATTGTTACCTCCCAACTGAGACTTGGTAACTGATCATATGAGCGCTCCTAATTGTTTCAGAGCAAGGTGAAACTTCAATAATGAATTAAACTATGGAATCAGCAACCATTAAATAGCGACATGTTGATTTTTTTTTTTTTCCAGTGAAAGGCATTTTATTTCCAAAATTAGAGGTTACAAGTACAGGTAGAAACCCAACAGGAGCCAGGAGACTGCTAGTGAAAGACACAGGCAGCTGATCAGCAGTATCTTGTTCTGTGTGAGGCACCTGTCTCTCACAAATGTATCTTTCAAAAAGCCACGTCTCCCCAGTCTTCTGGCTTATTCTGTGCTGTCTTTGGCACCTGCACCATCAGTTGTTGACCTCTGTTTTCAATGACGCTGACTTGGCACTGAAGTCAAGTCGTAGAGACAGTGAGGTACAACTGAGACACATTTTATGATGCTGTGTCTTACTGCCTGAAATGCTGCACATGGACAGTCCAAATTGAGGGCTTGAGTTTTCATCACTTTTTCTTAACTGTTCTGAGCAAATATGGTGTGGCTACATACACACTATGTGGCTGCATACATACCATACTATATTTGTAGTGTGGGTATCTAGTGACTCAGAAATAAAGTTTACTCTTGGTTTTATATTAACCAAAACAACATAAATGTGCTATAAGTCAGCTTTGGTAAGAGATTAGGGAGGTACAAACCTTTTGTCTCTTATTGTTCCTGTGTGCATAATACTGGTGCGCCATTTGCTGGTTCAGCTTTGTGGCAGCCTTTTGCATCCTATCTTTTTGTTAATACTGGGATAAAGGAGTTAAAATCCACTCCTGTTCTAAATTGTTGGTGAATATTGATGAATATTACATCTCTCTCAGTCCTTTATTCAGCATGAAAAAATGCGAAACTTTCACCATTGCATTGCTTTAAAGTTCTGCCATTTCTGATGAAAAAATACTTAATAACAAAATACTTGGACTCATCAATGGGCAAATGAGTCTGCTTTAGAAATTAAGGTAGCAATCAGATTGGAGTTGAAATGAATGCTTAAAAAGAAACCTGAGAGGAAAAAAATGTCAGTTTTGAATGTAAAGGAGAAGTGACTGTTAAGGGGAAACTGGGAAGATCAGAAGTATGATTCATTGGGCACGCTCACCCAAACAAACAAACAAATAAATCCTTACAAAAACCAAAAACAACCCCTAAAGGGAGAAAAGAGGAGGGGACCTGCAGTTATGGGAAGTTGAAAGGAAACGGTGACAGGTAGCTCTGATGTGTTCAGAAAGTCTCTTTCAGGATCTTTCATGGTTCTAGCCTGCAGGCAGAGAAGGAGGACCTGACAGGAGGCAGCTGTACATTGGTTCAGCCTCCATTTGACACCAAAAGTATTTTTGAAAGGATTTCTAAAGAAGGTTTTGCTGCTGTCTACCTTTTTCTTTCCTAAATATCCTACTGAGCATGTACTTTTTGATGAATGGTTTGAGATCATTAGTTTTGGAAACTGATGTTTGAAACAGGCTGCATGTCTCCAGACAGACACATCCAGGTTATCTCAGCCCCATCCTGAAGGACCTATCTTTAACATGTGATTATCTAGTTGTCTTCTCCCCCACAGTCCTGCTGGATCTTTGGCAAGAGTGCAAAGGGATGTACATTATTAGGAGTAGAGGCAGCTCCAGACCTCTCCATTAGAACCTTCCTGCACACTCAACACCAGTCAGACTGCCTCAATATTCCTGTAAACTCTGCTAGGAACTTTAATCTGGATTCAAACAAGTAATTTTTGATTGCAAGTTTCCTAACAAGAGTGAAATATTCTAAGGTCCCTTGCACTTTCCTCCGTTTACAAAAGAGCTTTCTTGTACAAGAGGGCAGAAAGAGCGACACTTCTCTGGTACTTAATGCAAAGCAGTAATGAAAGGTGAGAGGAATGGTTATTAGCTGGAATGAAAAAGGAATTTTTTTTTTTTTAAATTTTATTTTCCATCTCCACCGAGTGTTTGATGGAAGTATTGTTCCAATCTGCTCCTGTAGCTGATAGATCAAGTGTCCTATTCCATCTGCCAGCATTGGTTTTCCTTGATTGAATGGACTGAAGGTGAGAAGCCTCTAATGTGGGCTTATGGAAATGGAGCTGGCACTCCACAGCAATGGGATAAAGGTTTTTAAAAATCTGATTTTCAAAACTTGTCTGAGGACACCATTCCACTTTGTCTCATTTTTAACCTTCAGCTTCAAAGATGAGGGAAAGGAAAAAAGGAAGGGGTAAGATTCTTAAGGGCTAATTCTGAGCAATGATCTTCCCAAGCATAAACTCGATGGAAGTCATTTACTGACAGTCATTTTAAAAATCAGAATTTGTCTTCTACACTGTCATGTGCAGATAGAGGAAGACTGTAAAAAATAAAATTAAAAAAATTCATTCTCTCCCACTCCTGGTGCTTTTGCAAGACACCACTTTGTGCCTCTGTAAAGGGGCAAGAATTCACCAGATCTCTGTTTTCTGGCATTATTCATGGGAGCTTCATGAGAAACCATTTGAACCAGACTTTGTGGAGAGTAAATTTTTGTCATCTTTCCCTAGATTTTGTTAGTTTCTTGATGCTTCTGCAAAATTTAGGTCTTTTTTGTCATGCTGATGAGCAATCCTAAACCAATAGCTGTTCCACGTCCTTGTTGAGGGAGCTGTCCCCAGTTTCCTAGGACAACAGTTCTAAGGAAGACATGACTAAAACCCATCTGGAATGGAGTCAAGCTGTTTGGAAAGTCTGCTTAATTATCATAGTAGGAACAAGATATTCACTGCCACGTGCTCCCTAAAAATTTAATGTAGAAGAGAGGTGAATGAAAAAGAGTGCCAAAAGAGTCTCAAATATTAAAACTAATATTGCATGTTTTAAAATCTAGGCTTTCCTGTTTTCTAGAGATCAGAATCTTTTGAGCTAGAGATGGAACCCAGAGGGACTTTTGGCTTAGTCTCAACTTATCTAGCTCTAGACAGCAGCTTGGAAAACTTCTACTGGTTTCATAATAACCAAAGTCTGCTAAAGGTGGGGAGGGGTTATCTTCCAGAGGGAATACAACCACTTAATATTTTAATTGTTAATTTTTTCTACACTGACTACAATGACAACTCAGGACAGTCGCACTCTAGGCTTTAGTATTTTATTTAAATACAGGGAAGGATCTGGGCCATCAAATCACTCTTGAACCTGATTTTTACCCTGACTGATATTCAGAACCAAGACCATATCCAAATCACAAACCTGTACAAACTGCATGGAAAAGAACAAGGTGCAATTTCTGAGTGAAGTTGAGCAGTGGGATCTTCTGTGGTATCCACCAGTGAGGTAAGAATACCTTTTAGTTATGGCACAAATACACTGGTGGTGAAGAAGAGAAGCTTAGAAAGGAAAGGTCATCCTCTTCAAAACCAAACTAACAGCGAACAAACTCACAGCCTTAATGCATACCGATTAAAAGGAAATCAGGATGGGTAATTAACTCCTCTCTCAAGTGTTTGTACAATTCACTTTCCCTCTGCTGCATTTCCTGAGCACTCCTGGTGCTAAGCTCTGAAGACGTTGAATAATGACTTAGACCACTGAGTTAAAAGTTTATTTTCTTAAAAGATCTGTACTCCCATTCAATCCATTTCACACATTGCCCTCCACCAAGCAGAACAATAAAATGAACTATAATCATAAATCCACGGGTGTTTTGAGGTAGCCCATTCATAGTTTCTCAGACTAACAATATGAGTCAGCCTGCAGCACCAGGGGAGATGTTAAACTTACGTTGTTAAATTTTCACTCTTACCTCTATGGTTTCTCTGAACCCTCCATTCCCTATTTAATACAGTCTGCTAATCTGTTTTCTGTTTATTTTTCAAACACAGGCCTTCTGCCTCCTACCCCATTCAGCATCCCGCCCACCTCCCCTCCCCCTCTGACTTTCCCAGAGCAAACAGCGCATTCAGATCGAACCAGATTGACAGGTGTGTGACAGATGGATGGACAGAAAACTGGATCGGTCCAAACTCCTTGGCACTTGAAAAATTGACAACACAACCAAGGCAGCGTAACGGGGAGAGATAGATTGGCAAATGGAATAAATGGTCCCCGGAAAGTTTGTGATTAATCTTTGCCCTGTCAAGTAATGGCCTGATAATGCAGGAATTTAATGGGAACGACTTCTGCTAGTTCAGATGCATCCATTAGTGTGGTGTAAAGCAGGAGACAGTAGTAGGCATTGTTCTTTTTCGTAGCCTTTGCAAATGAGAGGAGATTATTAAAATTGTACCATCTGCACCCCAGCTCCACTCTCCTAAATGACAAGTCCACATCTTTCCACTCTTCTGCTCATAAGGGGTGACACTTGTGGGTTTGCAACTTCCTTCCTGGAAATATTCCATGTTATTTGATCTGTTACATCCTTCTACTCTCCAGAATGAAATCCAAGCTACCTAATGAATTTGACACTGGAAGAGAAAGATTGTGTTATCTAAAAGGTGCATGCTTTTCAGAAAATGATGTTTCTCAGTCCTGTCTTGAAAAAAGTAGGTTTTCCTATCATCATACATCATTTGACTCTGCCTCAGTTTCCCTATATATATAATAAGCCTGTTCCCCAGCAGCAGGACACTGTGAAGGATTCTGCGAGGCAAGTCCACAAGGAAGGTTCTGTGTCCAAACAAATGCTAGTGTTGTAGCAGGTCTAAATTTTGCCTCATATGCTATGGGTGTTGGTTAGTAACATGCTAGCTTAAGGGTAGGTCTGATTAAGCCCAGAACACATCTATTCTAGTATTCTCTTTATATAAACAGTTGTAGCGACTGGCGACATATGCAAGAGTAGGCAACAAAATTTCCACTGAAATTTATGTTGTAAAGACATCATCTTCTGAAGTCATTTGGCTCAGTTGATACTTATTGGCCTGTGAATCTTTTTGGTTTGTCTTTTCAAACTTTTCTGAACTTCGTTGGTTGCCTTAGCATCTCCTGCAACAAGTGCTTTAATTCTGTACCACTTCAGGGGAGAAAAAAATAGCTTTTACTTTCAACATGCTTATCTTCTCACTTCATTAGCTTCAAGTATTCAGAGCAGGTGGCAGCACTTTTGTCTTTAGACCTTCAATTCCAGCCAGGGGTTTTTTGCACGAGATGTCAAGAGGGGAGGGAAGGAGCTGTTGGGTAAAGGATCCCAAGAAAAGAGCAGGCAGATGTGTTGCATTGGAGGGGTGGTGTTTACTCTCCAAGAACCCTGGTACAGACTGAGATACCCCAGGCCTAACTGATATGAATAACGGAGTCACCTTCACATTGGCAAGGAGGGAGCTGGCTGGGGAGTGAGAGGGGAGCCCAAGTGCTCAGTCACATCAGTGCAGCTGTAGCACTGGGGGAGGGAGGATGCAGGGGGGCGGAAGAAGCTCATTATGACTGATAAATAGAGGGCTCCTGTTGTCAGCAATGTCATTGTGTTCACCTTTTTTTTTTTTTTTTACAGTCCCCTCTTTCCAGCTGTGTAATTAATTAATGGATTGGAAGTGCTTAGTTTTCAGTGATCTACAGGTTGACCTTGCACCTTCCCCTGCCCGTCTGTGATTGTTGTCAGTTGGTCCAGCTTTCACCAAAGACACCTCCCTCTATAACCATCAGCCCCTATGATAGCAACAGCTGATCCTGTACTTTCCTCCTCATGTTATTTTCATCATTCTGAGGAAAAGAAAACAACAACCTTTTTTTGCTGGCATTGTTGCATTGACTTTGCACTAGGATAAATGTTGGCACAAGGTGTAGGTCCTCATGAGCCAAAGGGTAGGATTAAGATCACAGGCATTTTAGTTCCTGGAAGGAGAGATGATTATATCATCGGATTTCAGGCTGCCCAAAATAATGCATGTAATCCAAACTAGAATTTCTGATTCTTCTGAAGCCAGTAGAGAAAGGTGTCTCTACTCTCACACTCAGGTGACTGTCTCAGAAAAGGATAAATCTCTTCCAAGAGAGATGTCTTCCTTATTTAGGCTAGGAATACTATAGAGGTTGAAGTAGATATTTCATGTTCAAGGTAGCTAAACTTAGGCAAGATGTGTTTCATCCTCATTATGCCTGCTTTGTATTTATAAATGAGATGAGTAGATCCATTTCTTCACCTCTCATTTACATCTTTAAGAATATATGTAAAGTATAGATATACAAAGAATGTTACAACAATTTGACAGAAAATTACAGTTGCTAGTGAGGACTGAAGAACTTAGACCAACAAGGACCTCATGGCTTCAGTCCATAACAGAACTCTTTCTTTCTACAGTGAGTGAATAAAATATCATGAGTTTTACAATCAACACCATGAATGAAAGTCTGGGTAAATACATTTGGTGACCTCGCTGGCAAATCTGCCCGACAATTTCGCAAAACAGACTCAGGCTATTGATCAAGTTGGCTGGAAGGGATCTTTTCACCTCAGGGTCTCTGGACTACATTTGACTTAGGGCAGTCAAGAGCAAAAGTGGCTGTTATCAAATGATAGGAGCAAGCTGAAGGTCTCAACCTAGTCTCTGGAGAAATAAGTCCAGGGTGTGGAGATCTCAATCAATTTAAGTTATACTAGGGGTGACTGACTAGGTTCACATCACAAGACCAGTCTTCTCTTGGTTTTAGGCCTGAATGCATAAGAACACAGTTATTTAATCTTTTAGTTTGACAGAAGATTGGAAGAAGGTCTGAAAGACCATTAGAGAATCTGCTAGTCTATTGCTTCATTGTTTCAGTTTCTCTGTAAAAGCAATTTGTTTTTAAACTAAACATATCCAAATACTGACAGTCTAAAACTTTCAGCTACTGTAATAAAATATAATAACTAATTCAAGACTCTATTCCCCAGCTTCACCTTCTCCAGGAAGAAATACACCCAACGTAGGAGCAGGATTACCTAAGCAAGTTGCAAGAATGTGCCCATAAGTGCTGGGTCAACCACTTTATTACTCTAGTGTACAGCTCTTACTCATAGGCTTTGTTATATATTTATTCACCTAAGCAAAACCTCACCTTTCCTAAGAGCTTTACTGACTCAGACCAAAACTCCACCTTGCCCAGTAGCTTCTCCTTCAACTGTGACTGTAAGTAAATGTTCAAATAAAGGTGTAAGAGGAAGGAACAAAGCATTTCATTAATTAGTTTCAGCACCCTTACAACAAATTCAGGCTCAGGCATTTTCTGAGGTGAGCTGTTTGCAGTTAGGAGCATTGGGTACATTTTATTTTTTTTTTAATTCTCCATAGCTTTTTGGATTTATGAAGGTATTTCATATCTGTAGAAGCAAATTTATTTCCTAAGTACTATATAATCAATTCTTTTTCTATATTTTGAACATACTACATACTAATTCTGCTACAAACAAATTCCAGATACTATTTTTTTATGGAAAGCCTTCCCTCTCTCCTTTCTTCTCCTACTTAGAGACATGGTCTCCCCTCCTCTGAAATTCCCTTCCCCACAGTGTGTGAACTACAGGAAAAACAGACACAGAAGGAAACTAGGCCAAAGAAAACACAGATCAGTCCACAGGAGAGAACAATCAGAACTCCAAAGTCAGTTTCTGAGACCAATTTTATTTTGGTGCTGCCTTCTTTGCAGCTATGGGATTTGGGGGGGGGAAAGCATCTGGCAGTAGGTTCTCTTGCACACTCTCCATTCTCTCTGACTGTTCTCTGCATCTGAGTTAGATGGTGTTTGTATTTCTCCTCTTCAAACGTACATCAGCATTTCAAATGAAACTTCGGACCACCACCGTGGCAGCCTTTTAAAAGGATGCAGCACGAGATTCCTCTGTCTCCTCTCCTCCGCTGGAGAGCAAAGGCAAACCAGAAGAGGGATATTAATGTGCAAATTAGCGCAACCTGACTGGCTCCAGATTGCTACTTAGAATTTGCATATTAATAAATGTTTTTGTGACAGCATTTAGCAGATCAAGAAGGGCAGAGATTAAAAAAAGTCAACAAGATTTTTAAGCTTTTCCTTTATATTCCCTTCTCCTCACACTCATAGCCTCCGGTATATATCTATATCTCCTTATACCATATCCATATGTGCTTAGGTTGCATATCTATAGGTCAATGCATGTAAATCTGCCCAGCTCTTAACAGATGTGAGATTTGCAGAACTGCCCTGCGTGAAGTTGGAGAAACAGTTCTGTGCTGGAAGGAGAGCAGGCAGCTTTGCCCGTGTGTGTATTTGAATGAGTGTGTTTTATACACATGCACACAGAGGTAGAAAGACAGATGTAGGAACTGGACAGTCTCCCTCCCCCACCCCTCTTTCAAATCTTTTTCCAACAGGCACTTTTATCCCATTCAGCTGAATAAATTGGGACTCTTGAAACTGTGATCTTGACAGATGTGAGCTTTTTTTCTGAGCTGCATTGGAAAAAGATAGATAGTGAAAACCTCCAGGGCATTTGGGCTTAGTGGAGCCAGTGAAAAGGGTTATTTCCAAGCGTGCTGAATAATGCATCCCTCTGAATTCCTTAGTTCTCTCTTTCTGTCCTCCTTTCTGTCTTTCTCTCTCTCTTCTTTTAAATGCTTTGTGGATGAAATGTTGAATGCCCTCCCAGAGTTCTTCCACCACCACAGGAAAGTTGCGATCAAAATCTTACCGAGCAATGAGCCTTTAAAGTGTCTCGTGAGTAGTCTGTGGGGGTCAGAAAAAGAGGGGGAGAAAATGAACAGATAGATAAACAGAGCAAGTTACATGTACATAACTGGTGCATTAAAGATATATTTCCACATTTCAGCTAATTAGTTGTCACATCAGTCTTGAGCAGAGAAACTGGCTGATAGCCAGACTACATTTTTTTTTTTTCAGAAATCTCTGTGTCAAGAACATATGTTCAAAGAGACTCTCACCCCTATTAGATTTGTCTCCCTGGCTTATTTTTGTTTATCCATGACATGTTTATCAAAACAAGAAACAACTTGAAATTATCTCATTGTCAACTTCTTTTCTTTGTTCTCCACAACCTTCTTTATCCTTTCCCAGTTGGAACTTGAATTTTGTGCTAGTTGGTCAAGGCAGGATTATAGTTTGAAGCAAGGAGAAACCAAACTTCAGATTTAACTGAACCAAAATGTACAATTTCTGTATGAAACAAAGGAAAAAATGTAATCTCTTTCAGAATAAATGTGAAATTCTTTGTTCTTGCCATGCTTCATACAAGACAGACATTGGAAAGTTATGTAACCATTGTTTGGGTTTTTTCCTTAATTGCCCCCGTTTTGGAGCATTTTTTTTTCTTTTTAAAAACAAAGGCATGTTGAAAAGAAAAATCCAATTTCTAAACACAAAAGTTTTGTTTTTAACTTTGGCATTTTCACCATACAGCACTTTGTCTCTGACTGCATTGAAATGCAGTGTTTTGACATTTTGCTATGTGGATGTCGGGCTAAGTGTCTTGCCTGAAACCACAGAGGGAATTAAGACCGCATCTCTTGAGCCTTTGGTTAGCCCTTAACCACTGAACCATCCTTCCTCCTAGCAACCCCTAGGAATTTTTGAGCAAAAGTGAGCCCATGGACAACAACGTGGAGAGGAACTTGTGCCTTTATCAGAGGCTCATGAGCTGAGACAACCCCAAGCGGTTTGTGGAGAGGGGTAGGCACATACCCCCCATGCTGCAGTTGGCATCATCTGTCTTTTTGCTATGCCTCCACTATAAAAACAAAGGTTTAAGAGAAGCACAACAGTGGCACACACACCCTTGGGCCGCACATCAGTGAGTTTGCTGGTGAGAGCAAAGCTGCCGTGTCTCTGCAATGTTTTTGTCAGGATTATCTGACTCCCAGTCAAGGTGCAAACAAACCTGAGGTCTTCTGTCAATAGCAGCGTGTGAGCTGAGAATCTCAATGTCTTTTGAAAGAAAGTTTGGGAGTTCTTCCAGGAAAAAAAAAAGAAAAAGTGTGGGCAAATGTTTCTATACCAACTTTCAGAAAGTCACTATGAGAGTCATAGTGAAGTGAAGACAATGTGAGAGTATCCCTTGATTTGTCTTTTCAAGTGTTTTTTTTTGCCTTGGTTTTTAACATCTCAAATAGTCTTTACTGCTTCTCTTGGGAGTCTAGTGCATCATCTCATTTCCATAAGTCTTCCTTCATTTTACCCTCTCATGGTGTCACACAATCACTCCTTGCAATGAACCATCATTAGTGTAAATTACTTCAGAACATCCTGGTTCTGGTTTCATTGATCCAAAGTCCATTTATTTGACCCAAACAGAATTCACACACCTCTTTATTTGTGGCTGGAAGGCAGTTAAGTGCTGAAGATGTAAATAACACCTTTTGGCAGCAGAAGGAATGGGGTCCAGTTTCCCATGTTATCCAATCTCCCCCCTTTATCTCATCACATCCTGTCTGTAGATTCCCCTATATCTAATAAAAAAAGGTGAACATACTTCAGTTTTCTCTCAAAAGAGGTTTACAAAGCTTTCCTTCACTCAGCTGTCTAGACTCATAAACATCCATGGAAAGTAATGTCTCTTTTTTGTCTTGAAGTCTTTTCTTTCTCTCACTCTGTCAAATTTGGTTAAAATTGCTCACCTGCTATAAGAAATATTGGCAGAGAAAGAATGGGACAAGGAGATAGGTAATAAACATAGCATAGTTCTGTAAATCCTTTTTCCTTAGGAAATCTGGGTAAAACAGAATGCTCAGGATTAAGCCTGGTCCTGAGATGGGCTTGATCACTACCTCTTACTGGTTCCTTGTGTGGAGGGCAGGTGTCAGAGCTTTCCCTTGGAAGAGATCATTGTAACTGGGTGTGCTGAATGGGTTCATCCTGCCTGGATGTGCTGAGGGCAACAGCACAAAGAATTGCAGCCCTTGTCTTCACATCCTTTTATAAACTCATAGCATTTCAGATGCCCTGAAATATATGCCTCTATGTTCTGAAACATACAGTATTTCAATATGTCCTTAAAAGCTGCATAAGCTCTCTCTTCCCACTTTTCTGACTTTACTTCCCCCTCTTTCTGTCTTCTTCCATCCTCAGTCAGCCTCTTTCTCGCCTCTCTCTGGTGTTCGTCAATAAATATTCAATTAATGCTTTCCTATGATATAGATCTATGAGTGCCAGATAAGAACATCTTCACAGGATGAATGGTGCTGCTAAGTCTGGCGGCTAATTCTATGCAGATGCAGAAAGTCTGCTGGAAGTGACTTTACAAAATGGAGTACTCAAGCATCCCTGTTTTATTTTTTAATGCAGATGAGAATTTAAAAGCCTGTGTTTTCTACAATTAATTTTATGTACTATTCTTTTCAATTATTTATGTTCCCTGAATGATAAATGGGCTGGCGGAGAGGGAAAGAAGATGCAAGGTAGTGGGAATCTGTATAAAGAATCCTTTTTCCTCATTAGTTATTTATTTATTTTAGACTGGAATAGCAGCCCAGATGATAATTAAGAGAATGTAGGCCCTAGATCAACAGGTGACAGGCGATCAGTTTATCACCTAGCAAGGCTCAGAGGAAAAAAGACCAGAACAGAGGATGGAGGCTCAGTCATAATTTTGCCACAGATTTATTTAATGCACTTTGCCAAATCCCTTAACTTCCCCACTTGCGAATAGGAGGAGATAACTGTTTTTTGCAAAATAGAAATGGATAGCACAAGTAAGCACAAATTCTGTAACTGATGAAAAAGCAAAACTTTCATGGATTCAGATAGACCTTTCTTGCATATATCAGTGTTGATCCTGAGCCCAGGTGAAAGTTGCATTCATTAGAGACATGAAAGTTGCATTCATTAGAGACAGTTCATCCAAAGCCAGCAAAGTAACCCAGGATAACTTTTGATGTTGGAAGCAGGAGGGAAGTGCTACAGATGCATCCACAGCTTCTTTGGGCAACCTCTTCCAGTACTTCACCACCCTCACAACAGGGAATTTCTTCCTGATACCTAATCTAACCCTACCCTCCTTCAGCTTAAAGCCATTGACCTTCATGCTATCTCTACAAATCCTTGTGAAGAGTCTCTTTCCAACTTGTAATCCCTTTAGGTACTGGAAGATGCTATAAGGTCTCCCTGGAGTCTTCTCCAGGCTAAGCAACCTGAACTCTCTCAATCTGTCTTCACAAGAGAGATGCTCCAGCCCTGTGGTCATTTTAGTGACTCTCCTCTGGACTTGCTTCAACAGACCAACATCTTTCTCGTGTTGAGGGCCCTGAGCTGGGCAAAATGCTCTATTTCTTTTTTTTATATTTTACTCACCTTTGTGCGAGTTGTTGGCATAGCACTTAGACAGAAACACAAATGTGCTGGGGAGAAACAGCCTTCCTCAATAAAGCAAATGCCTGCTCAAATCAGTGGATGTTTGAAACCTCTGGAGAGAGAGCCTGACCCTCTCTGGTTTCCAGTCCATTTCCGAGGGTTTTGGAGAAGCAACAGGATGGCATTTGGGGCCTTTGAGAAATTGATTCTAAAGATGTAAGGGGATTATTTTAGAGCAAAAGGGAGGAGACCCCATTAAAATAGCACTGAAATGGAAAGGAAGCTGAACAAATGGAGATGTGTTAGGCTGAGCGTTGTTTGAAGTGAGACATTTTCCTTGGGATATTGATTGGGTTTTTATGCCGTTCTTAACCTAAATCAGATCCTTAAAAACAAACAAAAGCAACCCTGAATAAAAAAAAATACAAAAAATCAAACCCAATGAACAACAAAAAACACATAAAAATATATAAAGGGTTATTTTAGGACTGAGAAAAACAGCCAGGATTTTCCTTCCGCACATTCTGCTTCCCTAAAATAGTAGTGCTTGCTTGTAAGAGAGACATCTTGGCAGTAATGCATATTATTTTCTTTCAAGTTCATTTATAAGGTTAAAATCAGAAGGTTTGTGAGTTCTGGATGGAATTTTTTTCTCCTTTCTAAATTTATTTCGGCATAAAAGAATTGAGTTGGAAGGAAAACAATGGAGGTAAAAATTACACATTGGAAAAAACTAGGGATGAAGCCACTTGAAAAATTGCCAACTTTCAGAGACAAATTCATACTAATTTTAGAAATTTCAAACACTTTCACAAATGTATTTTTATTCACAGTCATCCCATTGTGCTTTCATGGTTCTTTAGGAAAGCAGGGTAAGGTAGGGGTGGGAGAATGGTAGATCAGAGTAGAGACCTTTTCCCAGGTTGAGAAAAATAAGGTAAGTAATTTGGTTAATTTTATACAGAGTAGAGTTATTTAAGTCACAATTAAAAAAATCAGCTATTAATTGAGAATTACACTGTAGATATAAACTGCCTGGCCCTTTACAGGGTGTCCAGAGGGACATCCAGAGTAATCTCTTCCACCATGACCTTCAAAGATGACTGAAATTATAGCTTTTGATATACTGGAACAGTTTCTTCAGGAAAAAAAATGCCAGAAAGAAGTTAAAAAAAAAAAAAAAAAAAAAAAAACAACA
>VZTB01005826.1:32703-48085 GCA_013397245.1 Thryothorus ludovicianus | reverse complement strand
AAAATAAATTCACGAACTCCCCTTAGCTTCCAGCTACAGCAAGAAGCCAACCATTAGAACTCCCAATAAGGATGGAGAAAATTGGAGAAAACAAACAGCTCAAAATGGTGCCCCATACCCCAAAGTGGCTTCAAACACACTGGTAGAAAACAACATTCCAGAAATAAACCTTTTGTTTGTTTGTTTTTCTGCCCTACCCCCCACGTGTGATTAGTTCATCCTAATTCACCATTTAGGGAGCAGGAAGCCACAGGGCAGAAGGAACACTACAATACCAGCCTGTCATTTCTTGCTGAGTAGCAACAGGCTGAGGAGTGGACACAGAGCTTTTTCTGGATGTGGCAAAAGGTTTCTTTCAGCCCCTAATTTGCAGTGTCAGAGTAACCCATTATCAAGACGATTAAATTTAAAGAGACTGCAGTAAATGCTAGCATACAGAAGACATCAAGCATCATTAAAATGTAATTGGAAGCAAAGCTTAATGAGGTAAAAGGAAAAAAATATACCCAGAATCCTTTAGGGTTTTCTCCCCCTCCCCCCTTTTACTTGCTTTGCCTGAGCCAGCAACTACTGTATTGAAAATTATAATATGCAAACTGCATTATTATTTGCTGTTCTTCCAGCAGCTAAAAAGGCACGATGCTTAGACTATCTTTGCAATAAGTGCATAAAGTTATATTCACTGTAATTTTAGACTAAAGATGGGCATGCTTTTGGTTTCTCAAAGTCTAAAGTTTCTGGTAGGAGCAAACTTAATCTGGTTTTGCTCATCTAGAGCAGATAATAATGGCCAAATGGAAACGTATGCCTACAGTTTTGCACTGATCTGTAGACAGCAGTGGTTTTTGAAGCAGCATGATTCCATCTTTCCTGAGGACAACAGGAACAGTGAGTCAGGGGGCACAAAAATCGAAAAGGATTGAGAGGGAAGCAGCAGTCATACCTGGTAAGCCAGAATGAAACTGCAGTGCCTCTGGTAGGGATGTGGATAGTAAATGTAATGTTTGCATAGGAGGTAATAGCTCAATAAGGCAGTGGGCTGGTTTCCCAGGTCCTTAAAGGCTACCTGCTACAAAGCATCTGCAGTTCAGCTGGTACCATTGTGATATGTGCTGGTAGGGCTCTCTGGAGAGGGAGTTGTTCCATTCATCTCTGTCTTGCAGCATGGTTGAGGCCAAGCCTGGACTTTGTAAAGGCTGAGTTGGTGTGAGTCCAGTTTTCTTTCGTTGGTTTGTTTTGGGTTTTTTTGTTTTGGGTTTTTTTGGGGGGTGTGTGTTTTTAGGGATTTTTTGGGGTTGTAGGGTTTTTCTTAGATTTTTCTTACTTTTCTTTTTTTTTCTATTTTTACTTTTTTTCCTTTTCTCCCCAAGACATCAAATCAACACATTTTGTACTTTTTTTCTGGAGGAGGAAACAGACTGACTCTGTTGGCTGCATATCACTATCTGGGCTTGAGTTAGTGGTTGTTCTCCTTGTACACAGCTGCATATTTCCTGGAAGCATCACCATTTCAACTCAAGGCCCACACAGAAGTAGGTTAACAATACAAATATTTTTCACAAACCATCTGATCCAGCTAGGGTGCCAAGACCTGGCTCTTAAACTAGCCAGATATATTACTCTCAGTTGGATCCATGATGATTTTATCATTTTTTGTTTGATGTTGTCCTTTAAATCAAAACTCTTCATTCTCCAATGGTGACTCTAGAAGGGAATTTTGTACCTTTGTTAGAGAACAGAAAACCTGACCTCTGGAGAAAGCTGCCTGAGCTACAAACAGAGACCTAGCCTGAAGTGCATGCTGCAGCTCAGTCTACCAAACACCATTCACCATCCCTGATTTCATTCACAAAACTTCATACCCAGCTTTGTGCATTAGTTTTTTAAAAAGGCTTCCAAAAGCAACAAAGTGGACTCAGAGCTTGGGAGTGATTTCCAAGCAATGTCTGCACCAGAGGGGGCTCTGAGGTACAAATGCCTGATCTCGTATCTCCTGAGCCAGGAGATGTGTCCACACAGCAGCAAACCCAGCTGTCCTGTCCCCTCATCCAGAATTGGTATTTTCACCATACTCCACTGTCCTCTTCCAGACAATCAAAATAACTGGCCCCTGAAAGTTTCTAATGTCCAAACGTTCCCTGAGAATGATGTCCTTCAACTTTTGTCTTTGCTTTTATTGCTGTTCCTATTCTCTGTCATGTCTCTTTTAATTTAAGTCCTCTAGGGAAAAGATACTGTTCCTTATTAGGAGATCATACAATGTATAAAACAGCAGGGCTCTGTCTTTTGCTCTCTAGGATCAAGCAAAAAACCTGAAGAAATAAATTTTGTCAAAACATGTCAACAGAAGCTTGACTGAGTAGCACATCTCACTACAGTAAAGGTGGTGCGCCTGATACAAAAGATTACAGATTAATCACTGCTTGTTTTTGTTGAATATGATCCTCTTGTTTCCTTGCACTGTCACATTTATTTTTAATTGCAGATACAGTGTCAACTTAATTCAATATGGGGAATGATTAGTAGAGTATAACCTGCAACAACCGGACAGGTAGAGCACTCTTAAGGATCTTATCTGGGCTGCAATTAAATAGAGGTCAAGTATTTGAATAAGCTGGAGATAAAATTTTCCCTTCATTTTCTGAGTTGCTCTTATTGGTCAACTATTATACACTGCCTAAAAATGTAAATCTTAAGTCTCCAGCTGCTCAAACAAGACCTTTCACTGACACAGTGTTGTCTTTAGATTGAAAAAAATGCATAGTTGCAGGAAGCTGGCCACTGAATCTTTCATTTTCCTGCCTTTAATAGTAGAGGGGGGAGTGTATATATATATATATATACACACACATATATATATATGTTTCTTCAGTGAACGTATGTGAACTGCCATTGTCCTTTTTAGCCCCAAACAAATGTCTATGAGAAACTGAGTCAAGTTTTTGTTGGCTTTCTTTGATAGTTTCTTCTAAATAATTACAAGGAAGTTGGAGAAAGTTAGAGCAATCATAAATTTCATGGTATACCAAAGAACAAAGAAAGAAACAGCTTGATTTTTTGCCGTATTTTGGCCACACCCTTCACCAAGGTTGAGGTTGTGATACCAACACTTATAAAGATTTGAGGTTTGGATTATTTGGATTTGGACAATATCAAAAGTGAAAAGAGGATAGATTGACATCTTCACTGCCTGCAAAGGGCTGTCTATTTTCAATAGAGTTTTAAGAAGGTACTGTGTGTCTTCAAGTTGAATCTGCTTTTGCTGCACATAATTGAAAAGAGTCTCTCCTTTTATATACAAATTAGATCCAAAGAATCTCTACAAATAATACAGCAAAGTTCTGTGTCTCAGTGTGCTGATTTTACACGTCATGCTTAGCTTTGTAGGGCAATCCTCACTATACTACGCTACTTGCTAAAAATAGGAATATTTTGTACTAGAAAACTGTAGTTAATTTTTTTCCCATCAAAAATGTGTTTGACTTTTTAAAGGGGGAAGTTGAGGGACAGAGCTGAAGGTTGGTTGCCTTTTCAGGAGCAGCTGACACATTTTAGGAGATTTCAGCTTCTTTTTTCATGTCAATTTTCAAAACTTTCATTAGAAGAAAGAACCAAGGGAGTAAGAGAACATAATTTTTGATCAACCTGTGTGGCAGAGAAATAAGCCCTAAATTTAACTACATAGGCATAAAATATAATAGGTTTTTTGTGTGGTACTACAACACATAGATATCTCAAATATGAGTGCTGTCAGTTTTGGAAAGAGTCTGAAAAATTTCGTTTCATATTACATAATTTTGCAGTTTTATAGGGTGAAACTCCAGATTTCAATTTCAATCCTTGTATACTGTGGGAACTCTTGGAGGGTGAAATAATTTTACTCCTAGAATTCAGAACCAGAGGTTTTGCTGCAGTTCAAAAGCACTTGGGGATATCTTGGGATTTTCATTTTACCAGCCTAGTCCTTTATAGAGATTAACCATTGTACATTTATGCTTTTGCTATGGCAAACACTGAGCTTTATACCACTCAGTTATAGATAAAGTCTCAGCCCTTAACAGTGGCCTATCAAAACTGAAGTTGCATAGTAATACTTGGGGCTCTGGGTAGATCATCTAGAAATATTTTGAAGAAAGACCAGAGGTGAAGGAGACAAAAGAGGATAACAGTTAGGAACCACTCTTGTTTTCCCTTCCCCATATCCGAAAAAAAAAAAGATAAAAAACCTGTGTATACACATTATCATAGAAATAGATTGCCCTGCAGCTGCTCCACTCCAGATATATTAACAGCTCTGGGATTCAACAAACCATTGTACAAGCATAAGCTTAAAGCCATCAGAGTGACCGCAATGGACTTTTTCATTAACAACAAGATCACAGAGGAAGAATTTACTCAGGCGGAACAATTAAAAAGCATGGAGCTGCAATAAAAGGGAATGAGACTTCAACTCTTTCTCTGCCTCTGTCTTTAGGACTCTTTCTCCATTCCTGTCTCTCTCTTTTTTCCCCCCTTCTCTCTTCCACGTTGTTGTTCTAATCCAGGGCTCCCAATGGTCTGACATTACATCTTCCCTTGAATTAGCATTTCCATTCCCCTGGGAGGGCTGCTGTGGTGATGACTAAGGGAAGGGGTGATAAATGTTAACAGAAACACTTTTGCAGAGTGCTGATTTTTCTGTTTGTAAAGCATGCACCTGCACAAAAGATGCCGAGTGAGAGAAAATAACTCCATCTCGATGGGAGACAAGCGCACCCAGAGACACACACTTACTTAACATACATTACAGGGATGCCCTGTAGTAGTGTCACACTGGGACTTGTGTGGCAGAGCAGGAAGGGGAGAGGGGAGGAGAGGTGCAGAGTGGATGTTTGCTTTGGGGTTAAGGCTACAGCTCAGGTTTTGTATCCCTGGCACACAGCCCCATCACGCCCTCTTTTCATGACCTTCTGAGTCTCTCTTGCTTGGTGTCTCAGTTTGTCAGCATCAATGTGGTTCACAAAGCGGGGGTGGACAGCTGGGGCTAAGGGAATTTGAGTCCCTGAATATCAGCCACACTCCAATCTTTTCAGGCCAGTTCAGTTCAGTTTCTGAAACCCCACATTTTTAGATGTGGAATTTAAGGGGAAGGAGGGTAGGAGCCCATAGGTAACAAATTAGAAACTGGAGTGGTTCCAGTGCCTGTGGGGTCTATATATGGAGATTAAGATGAGCAGTCTAGAACCATGTTCCACCTGAAATTCCACTCCACTCCTGCTCCACACCATGAGCCATAACACAGAGATATATCAGCACACCTCCCATCATATCACTTGTGTGATGAAAGAAAGGAGAGTGGGGTTGTGGCCTCACACTGGGGTGTGCTCATCTTCAAGAAGATAGAACTGCAGAAACAATAACTTCTTAAATAAACATAGTATATTCTGCTTTGGTATTGGAATAAAAATGATAAATATGAGCAACACATACACATTTGATGAATTGCAGGGCTAAATGTTCTCATGCATATGTCTGAACCACTTCCTGAGTCACCCATTCTTGGCAACATCTACTTTTGGGCTCTCTATTATTCATGGACATACTGTATTTGCAGCATTTTTAGCTGAATGGACAAAGTAAGACCATGGACATTTTCTGGAAGAAAGGTCAATGCACTCCCCATATTGTAGATTCAGAAAAAAGCAAAAAAACTTGTTCAGGCCAGTGGTGGATGCAGAGAAACTTGGGAGAGGTATAGTTTGCTTGTGATTATAACTATGATAAGGATTTGGTCTGAGAATATTACATTACAAGGACCTACCAGACTGCTCCAAACATTTGATTAGTTTGGAAGCCTGTGTCCAACTTGCTTTATGATAGTAATGAATTTTGGTCTTTTTCTGGAATTACTAATGTAAACAATTATATTATAGAATAGGGGGAAATGCTGATAATTTTTTTCTTCTGTGTATGAGTCACCTACATTAAGACCAAGCTATGGAGGTAGTTTTACCAATTAACATATTGTAAAAGTAAAGAAGGCGAAATCTTTCCTTCTTTAGTGGAAGTGCTTCTTGGTTTGCTTCTTCCCTTCTCTCATACAGGGTGGGAGATGATGTGTACAACCTGATTCTGGTGGCTTTTTATGAAGCAGAGACACAGCTTCTCAGTATTGCTGTACATGTCCAGGAAGGAAGGAAGGAATATTTTTAATCTGTTTCCATTTCACCATCAGGCTGGTTCTTTACCAGTGATGGTCATGAGGTAATAAGAAGACAGGACAACAAAGACCCAATCTCCTGGTACCCAGCAAGGCAGGCTCATCACTCAGTTAGACTGAACAGTCCAAAGTTATGGTGGGAGTTCTGACCCTTCTTTATGTGTGAAGTTGAGATGAAAGAGCATATTCAGAGCAAGCATTAGTTCATTGAACAATTCCTCCCAGCAAATTTACTTTAGGATCCTTAATGGCTATACGTACCACATTCTTTCAAATGTTCTTGGAGAAACTTGCATGGGCAGGTCTGTGAAAGAACTTGGATGTGTCTGAGAAGTTCTTGGGCTTTGTAGGAATTCTAAGAAGAGAAGCCAGGGTGCCATTTTCCAGGCTTCAAACTGCAGAACATGCACGTGTAAGATATTGGTAAAGACATTTAAACACCCTGCTCAGAAGGAGCTTCAATCTTTGACAAATAGCAAGCACTTTGAGCCAGAAAAGCCACTGACTTCATCCAGAGAAGGGAGGGGAAGAGAGGCAAAGGCAATGTTTAATTAGGAAGCTAATTTCATGACATCATGCCTCCTGGCCTTTATTCCATTAATGAAGCTGAAAGTAGGCCACAAACTACACGGATTTATTCTTCCCTATTGGGACCATGTTATATCTGTCTGTCTGCTTGCATGGAAAATGCAACATCATTCCCAGTTGTTAACTTATTCCATAAACATTCACCATTCACTCTTCTCTTCCTGTATTCTCATTTGTACTGCATGCCTAATGCCCTGTATAAATTGCCTCTCTCCGTATACTAATGTGGGCATATTTTTATTTTTCCTTATTATATTTTCTTAGAGCAATGGGCATGGGAAGAGTGGAAACAGCCACCTCTGAGGATTTACCTGTGGGCTAAGCTCAGAGTATAAGGGCTGTCTCCCAAGATACCGAGAGGTGCTGAAATAGAAATTGTGAGAAGGGAAAGCAAAGAATTAATGTTGGTTTTACCTGTACCGTGGGATGAATACTGAGGATCTGATAACTCAGCCCTTATGTGCAGGGGGAAGAGGGAGAAGGGGACAGTGAAAATTAGCTGGAAGCATGCTTGGGAGAGTGCAGATTAAAACGCCTCAAGACCTGGCCCGTGCCCTGACTCCAGGCTCCTGGTGTTTTATGATAACGAATCTGTAGCAGTGCCTGTCTCCCCCTCTCCCTAGCGTCTGCTGCTCCCCACAGACAAGGCAGTGGAGCAGAAGGCACGTCTGCTCCATGCTGCTACAGCTCACAGCCCGGGGTCCTAACACAACATGCAACAGATGCCAGGTCTGGTTCCTGCTGGAGCCATCCTCTGTCAAGACATTGGGAAAGGAAGCGTCTTCAGCCCTTCTGCTGTCACTGTTGAGGCACTTAGCTGGGTTAGAGGGGAGCAGCGTCTGAAGTCAGCCCTGTATCAATCACCACAGCTCCTAAGACAGGACAGAGAAGGACATGTTTGGATACTATAAGTAAATAGCTCCAATGGCCAGCTGCCACAAGCAGGGGCAATGTCATCCCCTGCCCTTATCTGCATGTTTGTGCTCTCTCTGCTGCACCAGCGCAGCATTCATCAAGCTTGAGGGTTTTATCACAATCATAGAATCAGAGAATATCCGGACTTGGAAGGCACCCACAAGGATCACTGAGTCCAGCTCCTGAAGAGCTCCTGAGGTGAATAAGCTCATGCAGCTGACCAGGCCTGGTGTGGGACCCATGCGGTATCAGATAAGTGCCACTCTGAGAAAAGGGTAGGAACAAATATTTGTCTGCTGCTGGAAAGAAATGCCAATGGTTCTGCAGTGACATTGAAGTCTGGGATCCCTTTCCCAGACTGCACAGAAACCAAAGTGAAGGCTGGGAAAGTAAGCAAATGCTGTCATGAGAATACAGTATTCTCAGCACTGAAAATTGTGAGTTAGACCCAAAAAAAAATGCAGTCTCTTAGCTCAGGCGTGTACCCATCCTCTGTGTCTGAACAGTATCAGCACACATTACACCAAACCACTCCAAAGGCCTGCTCAGCAATCAGCTGGGTATATTCATAGATGTTAAAGCCCCGAGGACTACTGCGATAATCTGCTTTGACCTACATAACATGGGCTGGAGAAATTCACCCAGTATTTCCTGGAGTGAAAGGAATTGTTCTTCCCAGAGTGATTTCATTCAAAGTAGGACTGAGTTGATTGTCTGAGTGTTTGTGTGTGCTTGTGTTTAGCTATGCATTATGTTGTGTCTCCTTTTAATTCTTTCTCCAACTCCCATTAGTGGCCTTTTCCCTTCTTTTGAATGCTTAACCCTTTGAGGATTTAATAGTATTCAGAGGATTCAAAATTCAGAGTTGTGAGCATGACAACTGGAAATATCACCATGAAAATATTAGTTCACTCCAGAAGATAGGGCAATAACAGCATGTGTCATTCTCTGACCAACCACAGTGAAAAGCTGTGATTCAAATTTCAGATCTGCACCCACGTTAATGGTTAAATAAACATCACTTTTGTTTAGTGCTTGACTGCTAAGGGACACCAGCAAACACTGATGAAGTCAGCACTGATGCTCTGTCACATATTCCCTGTATGCAGTGAAAAGGGACAGTCTCTGATAGCACAGTCAGAGAAGTTACATCTTGTCACAGTTTTCTTTATGGTTGGCATC
Organism: Thryothorus ludovicianus; assembly: GCA_013397245.1. Taxonomy (NCBI): domain Eukaryota; kingdom Metazoa; phylum Chordata; class Aves; order Passeriformes; family Certhiidae; genus Thryothorus; species Thryothorus ludovicianus. Next base: position 39,201 of record VZTB01005826.1, on the reverse strand, counting down.
TGTGTATCCAAAGCACAACACTTTTCTCTCTCTGTCCTGCTCTGATTTTGGGATCAGCTGTCCCACACCTGCATGCAAGATGCAATCCAGTGGCCCCAAATTTGGGAAAACTCTGTGTTTTCTAAGATGGCAGGGACCAAGGGATGTATTTAGGCCGATGAAAAATATTTCAGTTTGTTCAGGCTCTGGCCTCAGAGATTCTGTGAGTGATGTTTGCTGATTGTACTTGATGCTTTTGTGGGGAAGACTCCTTCCTTTGCAAGGATTGCATTGCCTTGAGAGATTATGAGCTGGGTGCAGCCATCACTTACTAAGGACTGGTTCCTCCATACCAAAGTATCACTGTACATTTTCTATTTTTCTAGGAAAGTCCTCTTTAGCTGTAGCACAGAGCTCTATTCTTCTTCCTTTCAAAAAATCTAAGCTACTTTTTGGCTTATGCTTACAAACTACCCTTCATGTAGGTACTGCCCTGCTGCTTCCTGGACCAAGTAAATTTACAGCACAGTGCTGCTGCTTCTCCCTTTTCCTTGGGCTTTCTTCTGTCAGATGGAGATGTCTGATCAACATGTAGTCCACTGAGAAGCAATGGAAGTCACAGAGCAGGAAAGATGACACTGTGTCATGTAGGGCTTCTAGTGACCGCTCTTTGAGCTGAATAATCCTTTTTACCTGGTCCCTACATCACATCTACCCTGACATGCAGGTCTTTCCTCTGGCCCCAGGACCCTCCGTCCACAAGCAGGTGCAGAATTCATCTGGTACTTCACATGCATCTCTCTCCTGTCCCGTTACAGCCCTTCATCCCACAGCACACCTCCAACACTGACTGTCTTTGCCCTCCCATCCCCACCTCCAAGCTCTGAGCAGCACCTCCTGCCCTGCTCCTGTCCCTGGGTGCGAGCAATGGGAATCAGCCCGGCCCCTCCTGCTCAGCAATGTTACCACGGGGCCAACCGGCCTGACCCTCGCATGTTTTTTAGAAATATATCCTCCAGTCACCAGGTCAGCCGCATAAAGACTTCTTTCTGAAATATGGGAACCTGACAAGTGCTTAGCAGACGGCCCGACATCCTGAATCCGGTCTCTGTGAGATTCTCCTCTCAGCAGCGCCGGCACACGCTGTTCTGATGGTGAGGTGCCAAGTGACTTCTGGGTCAGTGCTGATCTTTGGAAATAAGTCTCAGTGGGGGATTGATGACAGACTTCTTCTGACCTGAGGGAAATCGGTAGGAGGAAGGCACAGACGTGGAGTTGGTCTGCAGGAGGGGGTGAGGAGGGGAAGGGGCGGGGAGAGGGGACGGAAAGGGGGGATGGAAAGCTGGCGACTTGAATATTAAATCCTCTTGAGCCAGGGAGCATGGTGAGGCAGCCTAGCCTTTAGCTCCTTTCCTCATGGGCTGTTTTCCAGGGAAAGAAAGCAGCTTTAATCTGTTAGAAGAATCCTAATTCGTGTTTGAAAGCATATGTTTATGCTGGGAATCCAGCAAACGTCACTGCAGTACTTAACTAGTAGGTCAGTGCTTTGGACTGGGAATTCATCTCTGCCTTCAGTCTGGGATGTTTATCTACACAGATCTGAGCTGCTGTGGTGGTACTGAGGAGCAGCATTTGCATGAGGAAGGCCCAGAGGATGCTGGCCCTCCAAAAGGCTCACCTGGACCTGCCTTTGTTCTGAAAGCTGACTGGGTTTATGAGAACTGTCCTATTCCTTTCTGCTTTCACTGAGGAACTGGGATTCCTCTTCTGCCTGGCCTTAGGACACTGGCTGGACTCAGCCCTGGCTGGCATTGAAGATTTGTTGGTCAAACAGGTAAAAGGGAGGCAGCTTTTTGGCAGCTGTGATCTCCGGCAGGAGCCCAAATTTCCTCTTCCCAAAACTAAAAAGAGTATGTAGAAGTCTCAGGGGTCATTTTATTACAACGGGTCTGGATTTTGCACACATTTTGTTGCTGAAAACCAGTAGTATCCCCAGAAGAGAGTAGCACACAGCAGCCCCTGGGATAGCACCCTCTATGTAAAAGCTGCAGATATGGTATGCATAGAAAATTCATCCTTCACCCCACTGCTGCTCCCCTGCCCTCGGCATGGTTTCTGAAGAATTTCCTACAAGCTTGCAGCAATACTTAATTCTTCACCCTGGTTTCTCATTTGAGTCAGCAGGGCTCTACAAATGATTTCTCCAAATGCAGGAACAAGAAACAAAAGAATTTAACCTAAGACGTGAATTATGTTAGGCCAACCTCCAGCACAACCTCCCTGTTGACCTTTCTGTTTATTTTCAGCCAGGCTCATTTTGGTTTAGTCACTTAAAGACAGCCTCCTTTGTGACAATGAGCAAATGTTTACATTGGGTATTTTTATCAAGCAGGCAAAGCCTACTTTAAGAATAAAAATAACCCGGATAATATGAATTATCTCATTGTACCTTTGCTCCTGAAAGATAACACTGAAGTTCTGGTTTCTCCCCACACCCTATGTGAGAACACAGTGCAGCACTGTATGTGGAAGTAAAATAGAATAGTAACTCTTTATTACTCCACTCTTCTCAAAATCATCCCTAACTTTGTCCCATAATACCATTCTTTATATTTTAAAGTGTGAGTACGGGAATGGATTCTCAACATTTCCATAAAAATTATATAGACAGGTACAATCTGCTGCAGGCAAGACAAAGAATAACGCGATTCTCTCATTCTTTATTTGATTTGTCCAGCTATTTCCCAGCATGAGACAAGACAAGGCACGGGTTTCATTCACCTCTCATAGTAAGGAGCAAGCATGCATCAAATAAGGAAATGTTTGTGCCCATCTCCCATGTGAGCACTCCCTAAGTATGTGCTGGGGGAAGACTTTGGGGAGAAATATCACCCACTGGGAGACTTAGATTTGCACTGTGGTTTGGTTGCTCCCACAGAGGAAGAAAGCAGAACATCAGAGATGGAGTAAGATACTATGGCTGAAATCTAAAGTGATGCTGCTGCATCTCCCTTGGCAAAGACCTCTCTGCAGAGATCAGGGAAGTTTTGTTGCCTTGGGCCACTTGGAAGCTGAAATTTTAGCTTAAGCTTCAGGTAATTGATGAGTTCACATCCAGGATACTAAATCTCCTTAATTGCACGGTGAGTTTTAAGGAGTTTGGGCCAAGTCCCATGATATCATGGGAATACATTAGTTAACACCTAGGACAAAGGATTAATCCCAAGTCTTGAAGGCCTGGTGGTGTCTACTCCCAAACTTATTAGTCAGACTTGGAGTTACTTGTGTTTGGCATTAGGAAAGGTGCATTGAGACATAATCGACTTCTTCTAACTCCATCCTATAATGGGAGAACAAGGGGTGACTTGGTGAAATTAATGGCTGGTAAATTTAGAATAAATAAAATGAACCACTATGCCATGTGCCAGTCCCCTGTGGGATTTACAGCCACAGGAGGTCATTGAAACAAATACTGTGGCTGTATTATTAAAACAGGCTAGATAATTTTATTACCATTAATAACGTTTACAGTTATGTAAGCTGAGATAATGAGGCTAATCAAATCTCATGCTTCAGGGCATAAACTGATTGCCTGCAGGGGTCAGGAAGAAGTTTCTTTTTCCCCACATGCAGCACTGCACAACTGGCTAAGTGCTCTGTCTGTGGGAGACACCAGCACACTGGCTGTCACTGGAGTGGGTGACTAAAGCCATAATCATGGCAGAGTCCCCATCCATGCTTTGCTACCATCCCTCTTCCTCCATGTGCTCCTGCTGTTTTGGTTCTGACCCCATCTTCTGGTGCACCCCTCCTCCTCATTTCCTGAGCATCCTCTGCATTCTCACTCTGTGTCCCAGGTTTCTCTCACTGCCTCCAAATGCCTCTTTCCATGCTGTCTGCAGTTTCCCACCTCCTGCACCACCCACACCTTGCCTCTGCATCCTGCCACAAGCTCCAGCACGCTGGCTGGGAGCCCAGGCTAATAAGCCTGGCTCAATTTGTCTGACCCTGTCCAAAGCTGACCCTCTGTGGAACAAGAAAATGTGTTTGTGTGGGTCTGGGGTTCATGGTACAGGTTATGAACCTGTGATATTTCCTGCAGTTTCTTTGCAGATTTATTTTAATGACTTAGTGCATTCCCTGGTAACGCTTAATATCCTCTGCTGAAAAGTTTTTTGTAAGCAATCTGACAAAAGTGAGGTCATGTTTGCTGTATGTCCATAAAAGAAACCAAAAATCTCTTTCTTGATGCGCAGAAAGACTCAGAGGAGAAATGAGAGGTGATAAGTAGACAGAAAAGTGCTTTTGGATATCTCTTCTGGGGACCAGGTGAAAATAGCAGTTGTGTCATTGTTATTTTGGGTGAGATGGGGAAAGGAGAAGCGAGGGAGAAAGTGTCATTTAAGTCACATGCAGTGTTTTGGATCTGCAGTGATTACTCATGCAGATATCTGTGCTGGCGTCTGACAGGCAGATGAACGGGCTTTGGGCTCACCGAACTGCGAGCAGGAGAGGTCAAACTCCAGGTAAAGAGGTTTGAGATGTTCAGTGTTATTAATTTGGCCAATGCAGCCCTGCGCCTGGTAGCCCCAGGGGCAATTCTCCCTCCCCTGTTACACCCAGAGAGGGGTGTGGTGGAATCAAGGGCTGCATCTGGCTGCCTTCAAGGCTGCCTCTTCAGCACGATGGTCCAAACTCTTTGGCTACCCAACACCACAAGTACTTATCAGGCCCATCTTCTCACAGATTCTGTGACAGTCGTTTGATCCTCTGATTTCCACTTCAAATGTATAAACAGGCCAGATGAGAACTTGAAAGCCTGCTAGGGAAGGACTTTAATAAAGTGAGTTTGCTCCTGTTGCAAGAGTTCAGATGACTCCAGGGCACACACAGAACTGTGAGCAGAGCTGATGTACACTTGCTCTTCTCAGTCAGAATGGCAATACATTTTCTTCTTTAAGCATCCTTCCCAATTAACTCAACTTGGTGGGAAAGACACTTCATGTTAAATGCCCTGCTCAGATTTTGACCCTGAAAATACATGTGAGAAGCACATTTTCCTCCTTACTCATGGCAAACCCCCTCACCTCCAGGATCTATGTTCATCTCAAACAAATCAGGAAGTTATAGGCTTTGTCAAACTCTATCCTTGAGGTAGCAGAACAGCCCTATGTGCACACTTTGAAGGGGTCTCTAATATAGGCACAATACGAGGGTGACCTCAACACTGAGAAAAATCTTTTACTGAACATTTATTAATGTAGACAGGTGCAGGATGCACCTTTCAATACCCCTTTCTAGCTGAATGAACTGAAAATTTCTAGTGCTTTGTGTAACTCCATTGGGGGCTGCTGAGATTTCAGTTTTGCAATTATGATATGTATAAAAATATATTATGGAGTTGGATTTTTCTCCTTCTTCCTTCTCTTTGATTAATCCTTCTTCCCTTAGATTTCTCATGCTTTCCTGCCTCCACTACCTCCATAGCACTTCACCCTCATGGCTGGTTTCACTTGATCATTTCCCAGGAGTGGTACTGCAGCTCCCAAAAATGTGAATTCCAAGAATTGTTTGGACTGGAACTGTAGATGAGAGACACTTTCCTCTGCAAGTGAATGATTGTCCCAGGAATTGTTACCACCCACTTGGTAGCTTGCTTTTCTTCCTCTTCTTCACATATATCCTAGGGATAGAGGTTGTTCTGATAGCTTGTATACCTTGGAGTATTTTGTAGAACATTACCACGTGAGAAGAAAACTATTTGATTTCAGAGCTAAGGTTTACTATTAACAGAAATATGAGGTTCAGTCTTGGTGCAGTGGGGCTAATTCTTAAATATTTTAAAACCAAGTTTGCTTGTAAGAGGCTGTGATTGAAATTTATGGTCCACTTTCACACATATAATGGGGATATGGGATTTTAACACCAAAAAATTTGGCTTAAAAGCAGGAGGGCTTGATTTAGAATTAGAAATTTAGAGAGAGTTGGACAGGAAGGTTATCCTCTCTTAAATAAAAAAATTTTGAAAATTAAGTGTTGTTTCACAGAGTCAAGGTAGACTAGAGAATTACTATGAGCAGCAGTAGCAGCAGTTGCCCCACTACAACCCCTAGGTAGACAGCCTAAATTGCTCTCCACAACAATGGTGTTTACTCCAATTTTCAGCTCCACTGGTGCAAATACACCAGAGGTTGCATGGTTACAGCTATCNNNCACTTATCCTGCCCAGGATGGAAAGCACTCTTTGCATCCAATCCCATCAAAAGCTCTTTTTCTTGCTAAACTATCTTCTGAGAAGTTCACTGGAAGATTAAATACCTCCTTCTGCTATCGCCCTCCTCTCTTTATATTTTTATCACTCTGGATGGCCCAACCTTTCCCTCTTAAAGCTGTGCTCAGTGGTAATATAAAACTCAGACGAAAGCACAGAAGCACCAAAGACAGCAGCCAAGTTAGAATTTAGGTTGCGTCCTCTGAGCTCCTTTTCAGAATACTGCAGGCTTAATTTGTTGTTTGAGC
>VZTB01005826.1:5257-16907 GCA_013397245.1 Thryothorus ludovicianus | reverse complement strand
AGGAAGCAACCTAAATCACTTGGAGTATGGAGTACTCTGGTACCTAGAAACACTGGCATCCCTTGAAATAGCCATAAAAATCTTATCTACTCAAATAAATTCTTGTCCCAGTCATTTCCTTTAATCACTAGGATAATTTGGTCTTAGCCTACATCACCCTTCTCTCTCAGGTCATCATTCAGGAGATTGAAAACGTATCCCTGCTCTGGTCCACAAGTTGTCTCATAGCCTTTACCCACTGACAGCAGCAGTAGCCATATACCAAAAGTTTGGACTATTCCATGTGACTGGATATTTTCTGAGACAATATTGTGGCAATAGTATGATGTGAGTGTCTGAGACACCAGAGATTTTCTGAAATCTTGGTTTGTGACCTGCATGTCTGCAGAAGAAAGTTTTGAGTTCAGTGTAGGACAGTCCAGCTTAGCACAAGTGGTGTTAAGGTGGGATTTGTATTAAAAGAAACATCATTCACTAAGAGAGATAACAGCATATTGTCTAAAGACATAAAAAGTAAATGGGAAGAAGTATTCATCACTGAAAGGAGGACTCAGCCACAGTTTTGTGACATGAGCAGCAGTAGTCCAGTGGTTAAATGAATGAAGGTTTTCCCATGGAAGTCTTCAGTGGCATTCAGCAGACTCCTTTGGTAAAGTAGAAAATTGATGGACATATTTTGAAATAACTCAATTATTCCAATGCCTAAGTTTGCAAAAAATCACTACAGAGCTTCCTTACAGAGCTAGGAAGAAATTGAAGGAGTTCTTGGCCTCATACTCTCCTTTTTTCCCATATTAAATATTTCCACACTAAAGAAAAAATATCTGGGATGAAGACCCATCTGTCCTAAACTTGAAGGCCAAAAGAGAGACATCAAAGTCTGGACTAGTTATGCTAGACTCCCTTTATGGACAATGGAGAGAAATAATCCTCTCCTGAGAGTGATTCATCACATCCTGAGATACAGATCTCAGTTAACCCAGCTGTGTGTTTCCAGAGCTTGCTGTTTCTTTTCATTGACTGCAAACATAAAGTTCTGACTGTCTGAATGCAGATGTCTTGGCTAAACTGAAATCCTTGTTGTCTTGAACCCATCTGAGAAGTCCCCACAACTTGACCCCTTCAGATACTATGTTTGTAGTATTTTAGTCTTCTCCACCAGCCATTCATCTCAAATAGTATTTATGCTTTGAAATGGCACTTGAGATAGCCTATATATATAAGACAAATCATATTCAAAAAGTGTCTCACCCACCAACACCATATTTCTGAGGAGTCTGAGCAGCAGATGGAAGTTTACACTGGAAGTTTAGGTGAAGCTAATTCTAATTTCTGTGTGTGTGTGTGCGTGAGTAGGTCNGTGTGTGTGTACGTGAGTACGTCTGTAATAGCACATATGACAATGCGGTGTGTACGGGTAGAATGGATGAACTTTACCATTTCATCCAAGCATTGTGTGCTACAGTAAATATCAGAGATAATGATATTGACTTTAAGGTATTGCAGCTTCAAATGTCAGTTCTACTCTATCTAACACTCTTTTGGATTTGATTTACATCTCTTCCTCCCACCTCAAAAGCTGCAAAAGGAGCATGTTGGAAAGAAGGACTCAACACCAACACACTTTGTCTCTGTGCTCTGTCTCTTCTTTTGACAATTTTTTTATTGCAGATTTTTGACCAGGGCTGAAGAACTAACTCCACAGCCCTTTCTTCCAATGCTTTAATTCTGATTGTAAATAACTGTGCTTCAGGCTCAGGGGTAAATCAAATGGATGAAATATCATCAGCCTCGAAAGTGAGTTCTCTTGCCAGAGGTGCTGCAGCTGAATCAAAAGGTCAAGGAAGTATTAGTGACAGTTTGAACAGAAATTAAACTAGTCCAAAAAACCAAAGAGCTCATAAGAATAACATTTAAACAGCATTTCTTGGTTCTTTACAGGCATTAAATAAGAAATCCTCGCTGCACCCGGTGACATAATGAGAAATATGATGATGGTATTGATACTGAAGATTCAGTTGCAAAGTGCAACCAAATCTGCACCCTATAATTGAGTTGAAATCCTATATTTTTGATCCTTAGAAATTGCAAAATATTGACTTAAAACTCAAAGTGAGCAGGAAACAGATTTTTCAGCCAGCGAGAACTTTGCTTCTTTCTGAGCCTTGATAAGAGAAGCTTCGAAACAGCTAATTTACAGGAAGAGGACAGCACAGAAAGAACCCAAGTGCCTGATTCAGTGAGGGTATTTTGCTTTAATAGTCCTGAAGTGCTTAATTTTCTTTTCAGGTCCTTGGTTTTATTCTATCTTTTAGAGGAGTGTTGCAGCATATGATTCAATGTGTGGGATCAAGTGAAGGTTACTAAGGAGGCCAGTTCAGCAGAGGTCACTTTTCCAAAGATCTTACAAGGAAGCATTACCAAAGAACTCCCCCAGTTATGGTTTTAAGCTTACTAAATGCATTAGGTCATTTTACTGTAAAACCTTTTCTTTCTGTTTTTCCTTCTGACACTCTCACTCTAACACTGTATGGTAAATTTTCAAGTATTTTGTGTTTATAGGAAAAGAAAATTACCTTGATAATCTCTGAGGTTTTAGGGAAGCATTACCCTAAGTGGTAGAGACAAAGATATCTCCTCTAGATCTCAAGGCTGTAGGTACTGAAAAACCATGTTTTTCTTAAAGGATGATTAAAAGGACAAGAAATAAATACACAAAATGGAAGAGAAAAGTTCTCTATGAAGGAAAGAGTTACTTAAGATGATCCATGGGGTTGTAACTAAGAATAATAGGATAAAATTAGACAAAGAAAAGTTCACAACGTATATCAAGAGTGAAACACTTACTGTCACTGAAATATATCATGGTCTCCCAAAGGAAAGGGTGGAAAATACAAAGTTAATAAGACCTCAAGGCATATTGAGTAAAATAGGGAAACATATACAGGAAGGAACATTCAGACACTGGCAATAGAAATGGCTGGATGACCTACAAAAAAATAGGTCTTTTTCTTACTCCTGGTCCTGGCAATTACTGTCCTATAAATCTAACTTCTCTCCCCATTAAAATAATGGAATATAAAGACAGAGAAAATATCATGAAACTTCTAGAGGACAATGGGATCATGAGCCGTAAGGAAGACGGGGTTGAGAATTAATAACATCAATGTAAAGACAAAACAGACAGAAGGTTATGTGGTAAGATTTTGCTAATAAGTTTCATAGAATGCATCTGAAAATCTTGAACCCAAAAGGTCATTTAGATGCCTAAGATACTGCCACTTCCTTGTTAGGACTGTCTGTGAGAGAAGGTGATGATAAACAGCAGAGTTTCTAATGATGGAGACTGGTCTGAAAGCACACTGCAGTGCCTTTTCCCTTGTGGTGTCTTCATTCTTGATGCAGAAAAGAACCAGCATGATAATGATGTTTCTTATTAACAGGAAATTAATCTTAGTCCTAAATGCTTGTCATGGCAGACAAATGTTTCCAAGGAATGTATCCAGATTTGCAGTACTATTTGTTTGAGGGAATGGTTATTTCAAATTGTTCATTTTTTAGACTTCTCTCATTTTCAATTATTCTAGACAATGCTAGTCATATCTGGTGGTAATATCCTTCTGTAGTTTAGAGGAGCATAGTTTTTCATATTTTGTTAAGTGGTCTTTTTTTTTTTTTTTTCTCTATTAGAAAAAGAGAAGCACAAAGAGGTCATTTCTCTTAAATATACTGAGGTTGTTATAGCTGGGAACAGACAGCTTGACTTTCAGGGCCCTCAAGGATTTTTGAGATCCCTGCATATCATCACAATAGTTCTCAATGGTATGTGGGCAAATAAAGAATTTGGGGTAGGATTTCTCTGACAGTTCATTACAAATCTGAATGGTTGAAACTTCTACCCAAAACAGCTGTCTAGGCTGGTCAGATGTGTGGAATTTTCAATTTCCCTTCTTTGATTATAAACTAGAGGATTATTTCATATACAGACATAGAGAAATGAAAACAGGTGAGCTGACTCTCCGTCTTGTAACTAAGACTTGTGAATTATTTTCCTGGTCTTGTAGTTCTTCCAGAATAATATCTACTACCTCCACAGAATGCCTTTAGATGTCTAGTATTACCATTTAGTTTTGTCCTTTTTTTTTTCAAAGCAACTGTATTTCTAAACATGGCACATTGCACCATATCCCTATATTTTTTCACAGCTTCCTAAAGACACAGTTCTGGTTTTAGGTATTGTTCTGTGGGAGAGAGTGAGTTCTTGTAGCTGAATTCTCAGTATGGTCATTCCCTATCTCCTCCCACCTTCATGACCAAAAGGTTTTATGCTGTCTGATAGATAACAAGATCAGTACAGGCCACCAACCACACACATACCCTTGTGAGGGCCCTGCTATAAGGAGCTTTCAGTCCTTCCAAAGGTGGTTTTAGAGATCACAAACTCCTTAGAGGAGAATTTGGTATTCCCTACTTAGTCTTTCACCAGTTGGATTTTCATCGTACCTGGGACCTGGATGCATCTTGTCCCCAAGGTGTAGCTGAAACACCACTGGGAAGAAAAACTGCAATCCTACCCTTCAGCCATGACTCCTGTTCCTGATTCAGCTGGGGGCATTCTTTAATCTGAGCAGACATTCCTTACTTTTCTGTGCCACTCTCCAACACTAGCCACTTCCCGGCCTTGGTGGTCTGTGCTGGATTCAATCTGAAAGGTCAGCAGGAGAGGGGAGGCCAGATGGCCGTGGAGACCCAGCATGTCGGAACACTATGTTTAATTACACACAAATTTACTGCAGCATGTCAGGAGGGACACAGAGAGCTTGTCCCATGGAAAGGTCAGGCATTGTGTGGTGGCTTTACCTAAATTACACTAGGAGGAATGGAAGTGAGACCCTGACCTTGTATAATGAATGTACAGCCAGACCCCAGTGGGCACTGTGCAGTCATGTGTTCAGTTCTTGCTTCCCCCGACAAAGCAAAAATAATTTTTTTTCACATACTGACTAAAATACCCCAGATTTCCCTTTTCTTAAGAAGTGTTTCAGGCTACAAGACACTACATATGTAGTGTCACACCACATTAGGATGTTAAAAAAAAAAACAAACCAAAAAACCAAAAAACCTCCCCCCCCCAAAAAAAACCAAAAAAACACCAAAAAAACCCAGGGCTTGTTTTGGTCATGGAAAGCCATCTAAATATGATATGGACATCTGAAATAAGCAGCAACACCGAAGTCCAGAGAACAGTTAAAAGGATCAGATGCAGAAATTTCTTTTTTTAAGGTAATTTGATGAGGTTACTTCTCTTTGAATTTTAGATTCTCCAATCTCACCCTCTGAAAATCTCCCATATTTACTTTTTTTAATCCCTTTTGAGGTATAAAAATCTGGAGAAACAGCTTATGCTTTCAATTTACACACTTATTTAGCCTAGTTTAGTGTTCGTTGATTCACTTGTCTGTTTGTGACAGAGGAGAAGATGGAATGAGGGAGGCAGGAGAGTTTCTTTGGCTGTTACTATTGATCTGAATCTCAGTGGCATCCAGTGGTCACCATCACGATGAAGATCCCACTGTGCTCAGTGCTGTGTGTGCATTTGTTCAAGTACAGTCCCCACTGAAAAATAGTGCAATTCCAAGTAAAGGTAACCAGGATTAAGACAGGGAATAAGCGAGGAAGGTGGGAGATTCCCAAGATTGTGGTTGATAAGTGACCAGATTTTGTTGTCTTGATTTCCAGTCTAGTTCTAGTCTTAACATAGGCTTGTTCAAACACATGAATATTATGTGAACACTTATCTGGGGAAGGTGCCGATTAGAAATTCTTGTAGGTATCTTACAGTGGTTAGGTTTCAAATTACATTAAGAGCTTGACATGATTTAACTGCTTCTGCAACTAACCAAATCTGATGGAGCCTATAGATTTCCTTTTCCTTGGAATGAAAAATCATAGACTGATCTCATTTTATTCAAAGCAGTTGTTCTACTACTGCCTTAAACAATGAGTTTTATATCATTATTTGTCAGTTTGGCCTCCTGGGATATTCCTTTAGTTTCCTTAAATGAGAAATGAAGAACAGATAGCAATGGTGACACTTACTAGTGCCATACTTCTCTATACTACTATCTTACTGGTATTTACTCTGCAGAAGAAGTGACCTGTCATATATAAATGAAAGTATTCAAGACCAGGAATTTATTTCTGTGTTATTGAAGCTACACATTTTATGAACAAATATTAAGAACTTATGTAACTCCATAAAGAGAAGTACTAATATGAGAAGGTAAAATTGCACAGAGTTAGACTGCATTGCACAGTAAGGGAAAATAAACAGCAATAAATAAATAAATAGATAAAAGCAAATAGATGGGGCTATATATCCATAGAAAGTTCTTGCTAAGCACCATCACACAGATCAGGGACTGCTGGAATTTCAAGAATTTTCATTGCTTTGAAATTTTCAGCAGCTCAGTTCAGTGGAGTTGCATACCATCTCTGTTAGTCAATGCATGTTTTCTCATGTAACCACAAAAAAGACATGTGCCTATGGTGCTGGCATATGAACAAGTCAGATATGTGTTAAGAGGTTGTGAAATATTATCTGAACAAGTAGAGGTCAAGACGAGAGTTCAAAGGCCTCTTTATCAAGGATTATATGTTTATATAATTGACGGCTCCATCACTGTACAGTTTTAATGTCCAGATTCATTCCATTTGACAGAGGAGTCTGATATTCTTGGAGGTTGCTTCAGGTCCTGGACTGAATAGCTCCATGGAGCGGCCTAAATCTCACCATCTCTCTCTGTTTTTTATGAAATCAAATGGTGGAAAAGCAGTCAAACCTCTTCATTCTTCAAATATCCTCTGCCTAAAACAATGGTGTCTTTGCGGAGTATCTGAGCACCGCCACACCACTAAGTGTTCGAGTTAGTCATGGGAATACTATCCCTCTAATTTATAGGAGGATTTGGGATGGGTAGGGGCATGAAAATCATGAGGGACTGGCCCAGAAAGGTTCAGATGGTGCCAAGTATCCAGTACTATGAGTTTTGTCCATCTATATATGCACAAACAAATAGAGCAGACAAGGGTCTCCAGTTTTACCACAGGAAAGGACAGAACACAGCTTCATTGACATAGGAAGACATCAAAATAAATTCTTTCACAATATTACTATCAACAGTTGATATGAAGTTTATTTCAGCCAACTTGAGAGTCTGTGGGTTAGGTGTATGGAAGAAGTCATCAACAGAGGGAAATGCTTGTGTGACACTCACACAGCCTCTTTCACTGAGATTCCCATGATCTCCTTCGTCTTCCACTGCAAGTATTGTTCCCTAGAAAGACTGTTTTTCTCCTGAACACAAAGTTTAATTTCACACCCTTTCTATAAGCACACAATCATAGGATAATTTGGGTTGGAATGGACCTTAAATTTCATCTCATTCTGCAGGAAGTGATGTTACTACAGTTGAGCACCAGAGTGCTCAGCTGCTCAACTTTTGTTGTCTCAGTGATTGCACTGATCAATGACAGCCCTTCCCATTCTATCCCAGTCTCTAATCAGAAGTAGTCCTTATACCTTCCTACATGACTTGAGTCACAAGCTTGAGCTAGTGGTGATCTGAATCTATCACCTCCTGCGAGGCTGCCTGGGAGGTTTGTCAGTCTGTGACACACCTGTTCAGCAGTGGTGAGAACTGCCTGAGAGAGATGTCAGTCCTAAATCCAGCTTGCAGCAGCCAGGAGTAAATACAGCCAAGCTCTCTGGCTCTTTTCTGGGACAGGCACATTGGGGGGAAAAAAGAAAGACATCACAGGTTCCTTACGCTGAGGAACATTCTGAAAGTTCTTACATTCTTACATTCTGAAAGTTAAAAAAAAAGCACAACCAAAAAAATCCAAAGCTATCAAAGAAAATAAAGCACATAAACAACAAAACCAAACATGTTCAGAGACATGCACATAAAATATTTCTCCAGCACAGAGTCAAAGCTGAATTTAATACTGAGAACTTTTTTCCTTCCTTTTAAACTGAAACCTCCAATAATTGCCTAGTGTTCCTAGGAATGTAAATTACTCTTTTTGGTCTCTATGTGGGAAGCAAGGAGATGAATGGGAGTCTAAATTGGTTTTGCTTCCTGTTCCCTGTAGTGGTTGCAGGATTAGTCCACTGTGCCTCTTTGCCCTTCCATTTCCTTGAAGACATGGAAAAACCTTCATTTTGCCAGGAGTTACTTACTCATTAAAATGAATCAAACAAGCCAGATTGTAGCAGGCATTTGAAAACCTGCTATCTGTCAAGAATTTTAAATTTAAAATTAACATTGAGTCCTCCTTTAAGACAAAAACCTTGACCTTAAGTTGCGTAGTGATTGGCAAGCACTCCCCATCCCCTGACTCGATTAACATTTAAATGCCATTTTGTGTGAATATGAGAAGCGCCTTTGGAACAAACAATTTACTAATGTCTTCCTGCAGGAAAGGAGCATCAAAAGTGTCTTATTAATTTGATGTCTAATTGAAAATCTCTTCCTTGTTCTGGAGAGGTCTATGTAGCCTAGGAGAAAAAGACATGGAGTACATTTGGCCCCTACAGGTGATATCTCCATTAGCTTGTTCTTCCTTTATTTGTTCTTGTGGGCATGCTCTGCAGTGGTACAAAGGAATACAGGAAAAAACTTGTCTTGTATGAGGAAATGTATATTTTGTGTTTGAGTATTCTGGGAATGAGCAATAAGACACTTATGACAATTAAGCTTTGCAACCTGTAGTACAGTACCCAACTGCTGCACCAATGAATAAAAAAAGCTATTGAGAAATGCAAGTTTTTCAAGCAAAGTAACAAGAAAACATGAAAGCTAGAAGTCAAACTCAGAAATTTCGGGTTTTGGACTCTGGAGTAGTTGGGATGTTGATGTTTTAGGACATAAACGCTTTGCAGCCTTAACCATTATCAATGCCCATCCTCAGCTCATATGTGTTTGCTGGATCTCACACATCTCTTGTAGGTAGTGTAGATTAGGTTCTAAATAGAATCACAGAACTATTAAGACTTGAAAACACCCCCAAAGACTATAAAATCCAACCTTTGACCAAGTACCACTATACTCACCTAGCCATATCATGAAGTGCCATATCTGTTCATTTTTTGAACACTTTTAGGGATGGTCACTCTATCACTTTCTTGGTGCCCCTATTCCAAGTTTTCCAATAATAACTACACCTTGTTGGTGAGTACACATTAGAGATGCCTCCATTCTCCATTACCCACAGATAAGTTTCACAACAAATTTGCAGGCTAACCTATCAGTGATATGTTCCTGTTTTGCATTTCAACAAAATATCTGAGGCCTGTGCTGTTGGCAGGGGAAAGTATAGAAGGGAATGCTTCACCAGCCAGCACATTTATCTGCCAGCACTAATTGTGCAAATGGGGAAAAATGTGTAAGATGCAAAGGTGCCTCTCAGAGAACAGCAGAATTTGCTGCTATATCAGATAAATAAATATGCATATGCAAATTAGAAATGGGCTGCTTTTTCTTTTTTTTTCCCCTTGGATAATGCCCGCCATCTCCTTCAAATTATGTCAATTTGACATTGTAAATTTGCAAGGTACACACAGGAATCCTGATACACCAAGCCTAGCGCTCGTTCTGTTCCGAGTGTTTTTCCCTCCATCTCATTAACTCTGTCAGTTAATTCTTGTTCAGCCACTTTGCCATATTCTATATTTAAATTTTGAATAAGAAAAGATGAGATTTTATTTAATTACTCGCTTGTCCCACCTTTTCTTACTGGAACTTCCATTACAGTCTGCCTATACACACATGCTACGCATCATCTCTAGCTACAGAGTTTGTTTTTTTTTTTTTACCTATGCTTGAGCTAATCAGTATGGTTTTCTGTTGTGGTCAGTAGAGACAAATACACTCTTTTATGATGTGATTTTTTCTCATCCTAATGTTGAAATCTAAAATCAGTCAAATGAATTATGTCCCAAAAGTACACATTTCTCTTTGTTGATTATAGAGAATATCAAATGTGACTCACTCAAATGAAGTAATATGTGCTCAGTGACCACATCTGGCTGGATAAACTTAAATTCACTCTACCCTCATGGAGGAGAAATGTTTGTGAGGTACCAAACCCAAAATATTACCTCCTGCTCCAGAGCAGCATTCATTACAGAGCTGTGATATCTGTGATGTCAAAGATTCCCACATGCATGGAAATTAGTGAAGGTGCAGTTACATCCATACATGAAAAAAAAAACAAACCCAGACATGCAGACATTTTCTAGATACCACCCTGCCTTCTGCTTTACCAAAATGAGATGGAGATGTTTTGTTTGAGCTTACCCTCATCTTGTAAAGATATCAATCAGATTGTGTGGTGACAGCACGATCATCATTTTAGCGTTCAAGTCCCCACCCCCTGCCAGTTCAAGGATGCTTTCTCCAAAGAATATTTAATCTGCAGCTATCTTATTCATGGCTTTAAGTAGTAGCATGATGAAAAGCTCCTCCTGACCTAAGTGTTATGCAAAAGGATTAGGAGAAATATGTTTTTACAAGACTTTTAGCTCAGTCAGATTGAAATATTTTATTTTTGTACAGAGAGTTCATCCCAACTTTACAGGTGTTTAGTCTTGAAACCTTAGATTTTCTTTTCCTATGTTAAAAAATAGTAATAAAAGACAAAATAGTAATAAAAAAAGAAAACATGAGCAATCTGTGTTCAGCTGGGCCATGTGATGTTAAAGTACATAAGAGTTCATCTGCCTGTTTTCAGTATATGAATGACTCTTAGTTGCAAATGCTGAAGAAAATGCTGGTATTTGAGCAGTATTTTGGGGATAGATCTGTCAGCATTTCTACCATTTTCTTAGGTATGTTTGTCTGACACAGGGGTGATAAATCAGTGTGCAGAGTGCAGGTGACCTGGTCAAAGGTGTTTGGTTAATGCAGTTAATCATCTGCTCTTCATCATGAGGTTGTGTAATTTATAAGATCGCCACTGTAAAACCATTGAAAACATGTATGCCATGCCATTAGTGCTATAGACCCACAAAATGTGGGTAACAGAACCTGCAAAAGGTGTTCCTATAAAGTTAACTTTTTATAAGCTGGATATGCACAGTAAAAATTACTACGGTAAAGGATGTTAATGTAGTCTTTTTAAGTAAAATATAAAAATAAAGGGCTCTCTAAGTGGCATTATTTGGAATAAAGGGGGAATGATGTGGTGAAGCTCACTGTGAGTAAATATCCAATAACATGGCTGTGGACAGCCATATTCCGAAGATACCTACAATCTCAACATTTCTGTAAAATAAGAGCTGGGAGGATGGATCAGGTGATGTAGGATGCAATTTTGCCAATTGTTTTCTGTTATGTATTTCCTCTACATCTGTCTGAGTGAGTATTCAAGATCCTAAATAAAAAGGCTCTCTTTATTTCCCAGGGTGGTTACAACCTAATATACTTTTCATTTACGAAAATTCTCCTTGGCATCTATGTCTTTCATTTTTCTTCCCGTATTTGTGTGTAACTCTATCAGCAGATGATCTGTTCGAAATTGATGGCATTTTGGAACTCAAGACAGCATTTTACTCCTGTAGCTTGGTCAGCCAGTAGCAAAAAGCTCT
>VZTB01005801.1:0-24403 GCA_013397245.1 Thryothorus ludovicianus | reverse complement strand
TGTGACAGTCCCTGTGTTTGTGATCAGGTGTGAATGTGGCCCTTTGCCATCTGTATGCAGGACACTGGCCCGAGGTAATTTTTCTCATGATTATCTTTATGGAGCACTTAATTCTCTGGTGGCAAACAAATCTGTGGTACCTTTGTGGTACCCCTCTGTGTTCAGGAGAGACTTGGAGCTTTGAAGTGCAGTTGCAGTTCAAGAGGGCTAGGGAGGGGACAATGCAGGCCACAGCTGAATGTGCCATGTGTGAGGAGTTTGCCCTGATTAATGCAGCGTCTTCAGCCATTCGTTTCTGAGAACAGTAAGTAGATCATGAAGTGTGCAAGTACAGATTTAACTTGTATGTTTTTGTCTCCTTTCCTTTTCTCATACCCTGGCAGCTCTGGAGTCCCAGCTGAGGTTGTGCCCAGACAGCACTGGGGATGTGAGGAGCTGCTCTCCAGCCTGTGTCCCTGCCAGGGGACAGACGTGTGACAGTGCAGACGTGCTGGCAGTGCCTCTCCTCTGTTACTCCAGTCTCCAGGAGTTGAGGGACCTGTTTGCCTTGAAGCTGCAAGTGTCAATGCTGCACCAAGAGATTGCCTTACAAAAGGTGAGTCTGGAGAAGTGTCAGTGCTCCCAGAGGAGGGAAAGAAAAGGAAAATTGTGGGGCAGCAGCTGCTGTACAAGGTGTTGATGGGCAGCAGCAGCATAGCAAGTTCCTCCAGTGATGTTTCTGTGTTTATGTCTTGTTCTCTTTGTTGGTGAATGGGACTTTTGTTGTTGTTGTTGTTAGGGCCAGAGCAGAGGCCATTATGTGCCTGACCCTCTCCTGATAAGATTTTATTCACTTATTCTGAAAGAATTTGGCAGTGGAGGGTGTTGTTGGTAATGCCCCTTTTGTCAGGCCTTTACAGCTCTCTTAGGGCACCCACTGCCTCATTCCCTCCTTCATGACTTACAGCTGGTGAACTTCTCTGTTCTCTGTTGGTTTCCTTTTAAATCTCAAACCACTGTGCTGCTAATTTTGCTTTTACCATCCTGAGACTGTAAGAACAGGGTAGGAGGTGTCAGTTTCTTCAGCAGCCTGAGCAGAGAGTTTGCCACACAGGGATTACTTGTTCTTCTCAGCCAGCAGCAAAGGGCAGAGAAGATCTGTGAAATTAAATATACTTTGACCTATTCTTTGCCATTGACCTGAATGATAGAGGCTTTGGAAAAGTAATTTTTTGTAAGCCAGAGAGGCATTATTAATAACTGTCTGCAGCCCTGTGGCTGAAGACAGATTGCTACCTGACTTCAAATGGGATTTCAGCATTATAATCCTGAATTATGGATTAAGAAGGGTTTGGGTTTTTTTTTTATCCTCCCAAAATGAAGTGGTTACCAAAGCCTGATTCCTGCTGCTCTGTTGGCTGACTCAGTTTCTTCTGCACATGCACCAAATGGGTGCTTTGTGCCAGGTGAGCCCTGAGGGTCTGAAGCAGCTCTGTGCAGAGTGCAGGATAAGTGGAATTCTTGGGACAGGTGAAGTAAGCGGACATGGAACAAGATAAATACCCCAGAAAAGGATGTACCTATTTCCAGCCAAGCCTGTCCACTGCCTTTCCATGGAGGAATGCCAAGTATCATAGAAATTCCTGGTGGATCTTAACCTTTCTTTGATGGTGAAGATCTGTTTCTTTGTAGGTATCAGGAGCAGTGCAGGTGGATGGAAGTGGAGCAGTGCAGCACTCCTTCATGTGCCAACTTTCCCCTTAGGTAGCTTTCATGTCTGGGGAAAGAGGCTTCCCAGAGATGAGCAGCTGTGTCCTGCACCCCTGTCCCCTGCAGAGACTGGTGTAGAACAGGAGAGGGAACCTCCTTCAGATAGCCTGTACTCTTATTCTGTTTGGGTCTTCCTCTGAATCCACCAGGGAACAATCATGGAATCACAGAATAACTTGAGTTGGAAGGATCATGAGTCCAACTCCAGGCCCTGCACAGACAGACCAAGAATCCCACCCCATGCCTGAGGATGTTGTCCAAACACTCCTGGAGCTCTGGCAGCCTTTAGGGAGGTGGCTGACACATGCACTTGTCCTCTCTCCTGGGCAGGCAGAGTGTGCAGCAGACTGAGTGGGTTTTGGTATGCAGGCTGCTCAGATTTCATAAGAAATGATGCCAGATGAAAAAAAGAAATAAAAATCACAGGCAAAATGTCTGTCTGAGCATTAATTCAAGAGTGGGACACCAAAGACCAGTTTTTATCCAATGATTGAAGTGAGCTGTGAGTTGTCAGTCAGTCCTAATCCCAGAGCTGATCCTGATGCTGCACTGGGTTGTTTGACAGCAGGGGCTGAGATCTCAACATAGGCTTAACAGAGCAGCAGCCAGGCCAGGGAATGTTGGACAGCTTGAGCAGTCCCTGGAGCCTGTTTGGGCTGGAGTTGGCCACACACCTCTGGCATAACTGGGAGGTGATGGGGACTGTCCTGAGTGAAGGGTTGAATTTACCCTTGGGTGAGGGAGCACATCACTGTGTGGCTGCAGAGCTCCTGAACCAACACCAGCTTCAGTTTCTTGCAGGATGCTGATCTCATCCCAGTGCTGGGCCTTCCCTGCAGCAGGGCAGCAGCACTGCTACTTGTCTCACTGCTCTGGAAATGCTGGGTGGCTGCTGAGGGAGCTCATGAGCAGAAAATGAACCACTCTGCCTTTATTAAATATGACAAAAGAAAGTATCCATCAATCAATTAGCTTGTTATTAGTCATGGTGATCTGATTAGAATTTACTTGTTATGCAGCCACTTCAAGGAATAGTGGAGTGCTGCTGGCTCTGGTGACAGTGTCTCCTTTGCTCCTGCCCAGGTGATGATGGCAGAGCTGCTGCCTGTGCTGCAGCCCGGGCGGTTCCTGGAGGGCTCTGCGGCGCTGTTCCGGGCTATCCACAGCCAGCTCTGTGAGGGGGGCCGGCGCTTCCCTGTGCTGGTGAGGGACGAGCTGCTGGACTGAGCTGGGGAGCCTCCTGCTGCTCCTGCACAGAGCCAAAGACAGCTCTAAGCAATAAATCTTTTCTATGAACTTCTTTTCTCTGCCTGTTTATTCAGCTAAATTCCAGGGGTTGTTTTTTTTAGGGGCTTTATTTTTTTTTCCTTTTGTATCAGGAGGGCTGTAGCCAGGCTGGGAGAGCTGGGGCTGTTCAGCTCCAGGAAGAGAAGGTTCCATGGGCACCTGAGAGCCCCTGCCAGAGCCTAAAGGGGCTCCAGGAGAGATGCAGAGGGACTTTGCACAACGACCTGGAGAGACAGGAGAAGGGGAGAATGGCTTCCCACTCACAGGGGACAAGGCTAGATGGGATATTGGGAAGGAATTGTTCCCTGGGAGGGTGGGCAGGCCCTGGCACAGGGTGCCCAGAGCAGCTGTGGCTGTCCCTGGATCCCTGACAGTGTCCCAGGCCAGGTTGGAATCTGAGGCTTGGAGCAGCCTGGGACAGTGGAAGGTGTCCCTGCCCATGGCAGGGGCTGGAATGAGATCAGCTTTAAGGTCCCTGTCCAACCCAAACCAGTCTGTGATTCTGTTGTTCTATTTCACTTTCCTGACCTGTTAACTGAGATTTTGTGAATCCCCTTCAGGGCTTCAGAGACTGATTTTGGCTTTTTCTTCCAAGGCTGTCTCTACCAAGCTCTAGATTCCTGACTACCTCAGGACACCAGGCTCCTGGATGCAGACAGTGTAGCAGGGAATAAAACATGGTTTATGCTGATCAGATAGACACAGGATCATGGGTCTTTCCGGCACGCAGAAATCCTGGGAACCTGAGCTTTTGCTTCCCTGGAGCTCTGTTCAGCAGCTGGCACAGAGGGGCCAGGTGGCATTCACTGGCATTCACTGGTGGTTTTGGTGCCAGGAGGGAGGAAAGCAGGAGGAAGGCGGCCGGGCTTGCGCGTGTGGCCGTGCCCGGCAGGTGGCGGGCGGGTCCCGCCGGAGCCGGACGGACCCCGCCAGTGTCCGGCCCGGCCCTGGCCAGCTCCGGTCCTGCAGCAGTTCCCACCCTGTCACCGCGGGAAAAGGTCGGCTGCCGTGTCTCCGTGCTGAGTGTTTGTGTGTAATCCTCAAATTCCCTGGCGCTCCAGTGGCAGGTAAAGCTTTGGAGTGAAGTGGAAAACTTCTGCTTGTCCGTACTTGAAATTCCATTCAGGAAGTGTAGCACAGCTTAGTACAGTTTGACTCAGACCGTGTCTCAAAGCTGGACTCTGTTTGCTTGTTTGTTTGTGCGTTTGTGTGTGTAATTTAGCTCTTAGCAGTGCAAAGACATTCATTAGTTTTTTCCTTGTCTTTTTTTAAGGCCAAGTTGCTGCCTAGCTCTTCTGAATGTCTGGCTCTTTCTGACACTCAATATTCAATAAAAATCATAGATAGATGAAAATCAGCATCTCTTACTTTCCCTTTGTATTTGTGTCAAAATCAGCCAGAATGGGTTGGGTTGGAAGGGGCCTCATGTCATCCCACCCCCTGCCACAGGCAGGGACACCTTCCCCTTGGTGGCTCCAAGTGCCATCCAGCCTGGCCTTCAGCAGTCCAAGGGAACAGACACTGCCTCCTAAATTCGCCTGGTCATACACATGAACATGCCTATGTCTGAATGGGAGAGCTGACATTTGGTATTGTTAATTAGGGGGCTGTTATGGATAACTTGTGTCTGCAAGCACTGCATGAGTCATGGAGCATCTGCTGCTTGGCACAGAGCAGGCCAGTGTAAATTGGCAGCAACTTCAGCACCACAGCAAGGACTGCAGAGGTGGGAAAGGGCTGGGAAGGGGAGGCAGCCCACAGGAGATGGTTCACAGGGGTTGTTGCAAACTCAGATGGCAAGCTGACGTAGGAGTTGTGCAGAAGGGGTGCAGAATGTCAGGAAGCTGGGTTGTTCTCTGCCTCTGGGTGCACTAGGGTTTTGTTCCTCTTCCTACACTACATTTTCAGTTTTTTTCAGAAATGTGTAAGACTTTAAATCATTTGAATGACTCACTCTTTCAAGCCGGTCTTGTGCTGTAGCAGAGACAGAGATTCAATAGCAGTTGAACTCAGGGGCTGAAGAACTCAGGGGCTTTGTTACAGAATGTGCCATTGTTGTTGGAAGAAAGTACATCCATCTGAGATGAAGAAACAAAGCCATAAGGTAGTGTGGGATGCCAGAGGATAGAATTACAGAAATACAGAAATGAGCAGTATTTTTGGAAAGTGATAGATAATCTTAGTGTTGTGTAAACACAAGCTGAGAAAGCACAGTGAGGGTCAGGGAGGATTAGCAGTTCTTCAGCCTTCTTTGTCCCCTGCAGTAGCATTTTAAAGGGTTTTGGGTTTTCCCTACTGAAGGATGGGATCCTGATGAGGAGGCAGGTTTTGTTTCTTACCAGAAGCTGTGACTTTAAGTACTCCCAACTTCTACAAGTTTGTCTTTTCCCCTGGCTCTCTCCTTCCCCTCTGCAACTTCTCCAGGAACTGTGCTTTTTTTGCAAGTGTGTTTGGCCAGTGGAGGGACAGCAGCAGTGCTGCTGTTAGTGCTCACTGCAAACAGCAGAGCCTCCTGCAAGGTTCCACATGCACCAGTTGTCTTTGGTTAGCATTAGGGAATAATAGAATCACAGACTGATTTGGCTTGGAAGGGATCTTAAAGATAATGTAAGTTCCACCCCTGCTATAGGCAGAGACACCTCCCACTATCCCAGATTGCTCCAAGCCCTGTCCAGCCTCACCTTGGACACTCCCAGGCATCCAGGGCAGCCCCAGCCTCAGCTGTACTTAGTTCTGAAACTCTGCTGAGCCCTCCAAGGGGTTCATCCTGCATGTGTCAAGCTATCTGCAACCAAGTGCTGCTGCTGAGGCCCCTCCTTGGGTGGTGCCACATGTGGAGACTCAACAGTGGGGCTTTAGGGGTGCTGCCTGTCTAAAACAGAAATCACTGGAGTCTTGGTGGGAGGGGTGACACCAGCAGTGGTGTGGAGGAATGTCCTTTCTCTTGCAGTCCTTCTGAGGGGTCTGGCAGTGTGTGAGTGGTGACAGAGCATGACAGCCTGTGCCCTGCTGCTGTGCATGTCCACAGCACACTCCCAGCCCTGGGAGAAAGGCAGGAGGAGATCCCTGGGCCAGGACCACACGTTAAGGTTTGGAGAGGCAAACCCTGAAAAGCTGTGTGAGGGATAAAGGAATTTCACCAAAGAGCAGTTTAAGATGGTAAATGTTGAAGTAGGAGGAAAACTCCCAGCCCCCTCTGAAGATGACAAATTTACTGTCCAAGTGCTTCTCTAAATGAGCTTGCTGTGAGCTCCAGAGAGCAGGTTACTTGATTAAAACTGTGTGTGAGTCAAGCCTGAAGCATTAACACCTGACTCAGCAAGTTGTTGTGCCAGTCTAGAGTTCTACAAAAAAGCACTGGTGCTGCAAAATGCTGGGACAGAGCTCTTGGATTTTAGGGGAGCTACTCTGGGGGAGCTGTATGTCCTCCACACACATTTTTTAGTTTTATATTTTTTTTAACTCAAATCAGTCTCTCCCTGAGTTACAGAATTCAGTATGAGCTTGTGATTTCTAGCGGAAGCTTTGATGAGAAATTTTGTCCACTTCTGCTAAATCTGCAAGTGATGTTTTTGGGTTCCACATAATGCAGAGCACGCTGAGGATGCTGGATGTGGGAACTGCGGGATGCAGAGAGCTCCTACAGACTGTCCCAGGGTGTCCAATTATCAGTATACTGCAAGCAGTGAGTGGGAAATGCTTTAATGGCTTTATGAATGCCAGGAGAAGGAGCCAACAGGGATCTTTTGTGGGCAGGCAGCCAGTTCATGGCTGTGCAATTCCAGTCCTGAGTCCTGTCACCATTGTGGAGTCACTAAGAGGCTGCAGCAGATGATGGATCTGATACCAGGGCTTGTCACTTGTTATTTGTAAAACAGAGACTGATGTGATTTCATTTGCTCATGAGCTTGGGTTTGTATGTCTGTGCTCTATGCAGCAAGGCCTCTTGTTCTGGTGGATTTTGGTTGATTTTTATGGGCATGTACACTGGGACTGGTGCAGTTGACATCTGGTTTCACTGGCAGATTCCAAGTCCTTTACATTAATAACAACCTCACAAAAGAAAAGCCCTAACTCCGTTGCTCAGTCTGACATGAAAACAATTCATTAAATAGGTATTAAAGTTCCTATCATCCACCACGCAAATTGAGTACTATTTTGTAACGCAGAAGAAAACATCTATCATCTTGGTTTTAATTTGTGGAGAAAGAAGAGGTTTAGCATTGTAATCAACAAAAATCTATGGCTGGTTAATTAATCTGAGCTCAGTTAGAAAGAAGAGGGCAGGAGGAAGCGTGCCACATGTGCCAGGGAACAAAGACCTGGGAATGGGAGGGGGAAAAAAATAAAAGGGAATTTTGAACTGTAATTTCAGAAGGAAAAAGGTTACAGTAATGGGTTATTTAGGCACACAGAAGAAGATGTTTGACCTATTTTTAGCCAGAACGAGAAAGATAACCAGTGGATCCAGAGTTTGGATAAGAAAAAGTAACTAGAAGCAAGATGTGAGTCAGTGGAGGAGCCTGGCCTTGGAAAAAAGCTGGTCTGGAGTCTTCCCTCCTGGTTTCTGGGAACAGAAGTTCCCAGATGTGCTCACGCTGCTGTTAGGCTTGTCCTCAGCCCTTACATGTTGTAGAGGGAAACAATTTATTTGTCTCATGTGAGCCTCAGCTTAAAAGAAATCCTCAAGGCAGGCCTAAGGTGCATGTCCAGGTCAGCAGGGCTCCAGTGGGGGCTCCTCCCTGCCCCGCAGGTGATGTTGGGGTGCACACTCCTTTTCACTGCAGCTCTTTAGCACTCCAGCATCCTTCTCCCTCTCTCAAAACCTTTGTGCCATAGCTGTTGGTTCAGCTGGCACAGCCTTGCAATTTGCAAGTGTGTTCTCTGAGAATCTCAACCCTTGGGGTTTTGTTTTCCTGCTTCAGGCTCTGAATTTCAGGATGTACAGCAGTTTTCTCTTGGGGTGAAGTCTCTTAGAGGACATGTGAGCAGTAGATCTTGCTTTTGGAATTGTTGGGCAGCTGAGTGCTGTCGTGCAAGGTGAGGGCATCTGCTGCCTCTAGGATGGGAGTTTTGGGCACCAACCAGCCAGAGGAACATGAAGAAGAAAGCACAGGAATCAGAGAATCATTTAGGTTGAAAACTTTAATGACTTCAACTCCAAATGTTTTCCCCACTGCCAAGACCACCACTAAACCACGTCTACATGTCTTTTAAATCCCTTCAGGGATAGTGACTCAACAAAAAAAACCCTTTAAAAACTTAGTGAAACCATAAATAGTGCTTTAGTTATAATATTATGCTGACTGTGTAATGGGATTGAATTCAAATGGTTGGATACTGGATGCAGGGATGAATCAGACAGTATTTTTTGTATTTAAGCAAGTTTGGGCTTATAAATTTAAACATAACCACATGTTTCTGTGACCCTTCCTGGCTCACTTTTGGGGTCCTTAGGAAATTCAGTGGGTTTGCCAATATCCTTTCAACTATTTTCAGTATTAACTGCCTGGTAGTGTCTCTGTTTTAAATGGTGTTTGTTGTGTTGTGCTGTTCTGGAGTCTTCTTGAGGGTGACAGAGCTCTTGGCAGAGATCCTGCTGTCCTTGCAAGAGCAAACTCACTGAATTTAATGGAGTTGATTGACTGAACAAAGCGTTGGTGATCTGACTCTTGTGTGATTCCCTCTTCCTTCCAGCCACCAGCGGGAGCACCGAGGTCTCCCTCTGCAGGGAGGAGTTCAGGGTCTTGCCTGTCACAAGCACTGAAACAGCATTATTTGGAGGTTGGGCTTTTGATCAGGTTTTGGGATTTTTTTAAAGAACTAGTTACAGCAAAGTGGCTTCTTTCTCTGTGTTAGGTGCATTTCTTACCTGTGACCCTAAACCCAGCGTGCCTGCTGCACCAGTGCCTTGCCCAGCTCCCCAGGCAGCACCAGGAGTACCCACAGCTCCTTCTCCAAGGGCAGAGCATGCCAGCAAAGCTGCTGGGGATCTCTCCTCGCAGTCTGCAGTTTTTCCTGTCCCTGGATCACGGCTGGCTCACAGCATTGTGCGTGCTGTGGCCCGAGCTGGGCGCTGAGGAGCAGGGAGGGTGGGAAGGTCCGTGTGAGCTCAGCCCCAGTGCTGGGAGGAACGTGGCTCTGAGTGATGTAATGAGCCTTTTCCCTCTGCTCCCATCCCTCTCTGAATCCACAGCAAAGCAGCCTTCTTGTGAGACACGTGAATCCCTCATTTCAAGCCCCATCCCTGGTTTGGAAGTTCCCCTGAAATGCTGTGGCTGGCGCTGGCGTTCTCCCCGTGCTGATGGCCCTGAGGGGCTCCCCACACAGTGGAAAGCCAGGCACCCAAAATAGCTCAGAGGTGCCACCCAGCAACTTGTCAGTGTTGCCAAAATCTTTGTTAGAGTAGATCAAGGTGACACTAGGCTGCTATTTTCAGCCCCACACTTCTTGATGGCTGTTGGTGCTTTATTCCCCCGCTATGATTATTTATTTATTTCCCTTTTGCTGAATCATAGACCTGGAAAATACTTCTTAGGTCATTGAGGAGCCAAGAATGTGCCTCCTGATTTATTTCACTGCCTGTTTTCCAGCTTTACTTGGCACGAGGCAGCTTAAAATGGACTGAGATGCCACCTGTGCTTCTTTAATGACGATTTCCTGCTGCGTGAGTTTCTTCCCTGCTCTTTATCTTAAAATTAATGGAGCTGCTTAAAGCTTAACACTGGCTTTGCCAGGGTTTTTTCTACAGTCAGTTGTGGTTGTTGGTGCCATATTCACCAGCTCTCACTTCTCTGCAGCTGTTCAATGCAATCAAAGTTTATTTATGGTGGGGGGCAGTTGCACAATAAATTGTTATTCAGTATTTCCTACCCCAGTCTTAATCTATGATGTGGCTCTTGTATGAACTGTACCAGATTTTCATCATGAAAAGGGGATCAGGCACTGGCACAGGCTTCCCAGGGCAGTGGTAGAGTCATCATCCCCAGAGGGATTTAAAAACTGTGTGAATGTGGCACCTGGGGACATGGTTTACTGGTGACCACGGTGGTGCTGGGTTAGTGGTTGGAACTGATGATCTTCCAACACTAACAATTCCACAATTCTGTATTAGCCAAATTGAGGCAGAATTATTAATTTCCTCACAGAGCCAAAAGAAAAAACCCTTGTGGGGAGTTCTAAGTTATTACAAACTGGTGGGGCTTGTTGTTTATTCCAGTTCCTCTGTGCAGTAAGTAAATGCCTGTGATCTGTTGGCATTTAATTTTAACCTCTCTGAGTGAGGGTCACTTGTTGAGAGCGCAGTTCTCTGTGTGAGAAGGCTTCAGGGTTGCCAGTTGCTGGATTTCTACAACCTAGACCCCAGTTTTCAGCTGTGTCCCAAAAATGAGCAGTGAGGTGGGCACGAGTGAGTATTCCTTCTTTGACTCACGCAGGGACATACGTGAATTGTGTAACAGAGATTATCTTCGATTATCTTTGCTCACAGGTGTTCCTGCCAGATATGTAGTTTTCTCTTGTTTCCAGCCCATTACCTCCTAGTTCTGAAGAAAATAAGGCATAATTCCTTCATATACAAAATTCCCCTATTCAGTGGTTTAGCTCCAGGAGGTAGTGTGTTCCCCCTGACCACAGCAGGACCTGCAGCTGTAAGCAGAGCAAGTGGCACAAGGGTGTCTCTGCATCCTGGCCCTGCCTTCTTTGCTGTAGCACTTCCCCATGTCTGTCTGCTTTGAGAAGGTGGTGTCAGTGTCTCTGGTCACTCACATAATTATGGACCATGGGACTCCTTCCTCCTGCCACAGCACTGGGCAGTGCTAGAGAACGTGCATTTCCTCCTGCACCTTGCTTTTTCTGGGATTCCTCAGTGGTGCCCAGCATCATGTTTGATTCTGGGCTTCATTACTCTGAAATTGGAGAAATTAATCTGTTTTAGAGGGATCCTGGCTTCCTCATCCTTCCTTTCCTCCTCATTCCCTTCTAGGAGTCTGGGTTTCTTGCTCAACCACCACCGTTCTATCACCTACCCAAGCCATTCACCTTCTTCTGCATTTTCCTCTTCCTCTTCAACAGGAATTTCCCAGGGTTTTCCTTCCTTCCTGCAGCTCTTTGGAGCCTCTACCAAGTCAAGGGCTCTGAGCAGGGTTCTGAGAGCAGGGAGAGCTCCTGTGCCCCATGCATCACCCCAAGGGTCCCTGAGGGTGGGTGTGTGTGTGGAGGGAGTGTCATCCCTCTCTGCTCCTGCAAAGTGACTCATCCAGTCCCAGCTGCACTTCCATCTCCTGTGGGAAGAGGGAGGAGGATTCACAAGAGTCTATTTCTGCTGTGAAAATTACACCCTTAGGTTGGTTACAGAAGGAGTGTGGAGGGAAGGAGTGGAGCACCCAGGCAGAGAAGCCTGTCAGCCCCACCAAGGGTGGAAGATTCAGTGCCCAAAAATGTGGACTCACACCATGCAGCCCATTGCACATTTGTGAGTTTATAGAAAATAAACATGAAATCAGAGAAAGTTGCCTGAATTTGGCCTCTGAATGGAGGCAAAATTCATCTAGCTGCCTTCCACTCCAGAGTGTGAGAAATTTCCTGGGGGTGACCCACTGCCAGCCTGAGCTGGGTTCTCCCAGTCCTGCTTTTTCTTTCAAGCCAGGAGCAAAGCTGTTGTGGCTCTGTGACTTGCACGGGGCTCTCTGCAGATAATTTCCTTTAGAGCATCGTGGAGCTGCAGAGGTCCTTGGTTGGACATTGCTGCCTCTGCTGCTTTGGAAACGCTCTCTGTGAGCTGTGCCTCGGTGCAGTAAGGAGCAGTGGGATGCACACACATTTCCTGCACATGGGTGTGCACCTGTGCTTTGCTCCTGTGTAACTTTGAGCAGTGGCAGGTCTGAGGGTGGCTCTCAGGAGGCACAGGGCTGCTACATCAGGATAAAGTCGGTGTTGCTGAGTCAAATACTCAAAGCCCTCAAGCATCAGACCTGAGACATGAAAATGGGCATTTTTCTAACCAGCTGGGACTTGCTTTTCTCACCTCCTGCTTTGTCAAGGTCAGCCACTGCTCTTCAGCACCACTTCAAAACAGGTACAGCTGCCAATCCGCAAATGCTGCCGGGTTTTGATGGAAGCCAAGAGTCCTTTTCAACCCTCTGAGTGGAGGCTGGAGGTGTGGGGATGCTGCAGGGGAGTTGACCAGCACAGGGGTTGGAGCTGTGTTTAGGGGGGCACCACATCACCAGTTTCCTGAGAAGAACTTTCAGAAGTGGCCCATTGCCAGGCTCATTCTTGGAGTGTTTTCTTCCAGACCCCAGAGTCAGCAGCAGCTGAATTATTTTAGCTGATATTTTCTTCAGCGGTTCAGCTTGGGGTAAATTTAAGCCTGAACATTTTCAAGTTTGACAAAGGTTCACAAAGCAGAATCTGGAGCTTGTGTGCTGGGCGATATCAGCCTTCTGCCCTCACTCAAAGAGCATTGACTCATAGAGTTCTGCTGCTCTCCTTCCCCTCTAATGAGCAATCAGGAGAGTAAATAACAAAAAATCTGTCTGCAGAGCACCGTGTGCTGCATGTCTGCCTTAGCTGGAGTTATTTTCCCACTGCTATCTCTGTGCAGAGCCACAGCCCCTGTGCCCAGGTCCCTGGTGTCTGCAGCTGCCTGCCTCTGGCCATAGCATGGGAACTTTGGGAATTCAGCTGGTACTTGACCAACTCCCACTTTTGTTATTTCTGGAGGTTATTTAAGAAACTGGGACCAAGAAGAAATGCCAGGATTCTTGCAAACTCAGCCCCCTCTGTTTCAGTGCTCACAGGTTGCACACAGCTTTCCAGGCCAAACCTGAAGAGAGGAAAAGTCTGATCCAAATAAGCTTTATTCCTTCCCAGAGTGGCACAACTTCCCTGGGGATGCTGTAGGCAAAAGCAGTGCCCACAAATAAAGGGAGGATAGTACATGCCCTGTGCAGTCTAGTGCCTGAACCTCCCCTCTCCTGAGTCAGCCCCATCCCCTCCTCTGATTATCCATCTCAGCTTCCACAGAACCTGCCTCTCACTGCCCAGCTCTGCTTCTCCTGCAGTGTGGATTTTCTTCCTTATTTTTTGGCTTCCTCTCAGTTGATGCAGAAACTCAGCTGGGCCCCATCGGCTCGGAGGAAGCTCTGACCTGGGAAAGGCTCCAGGTCTTCAGGTTTGCTGCAATAGCTCATTGCTTTCCTCTCTTTTTCAGGAAAACCAATTAGAAAATAAAACAGTGTGGGAGAAGCCAGAGGAGACTGGAACTGTTTGTGCCCTCTCCAGTCTTAGTGCTTCTCTGATCCACTCATGGTAAAGGTGGCACAAAAAGCTTTTGCCCTCAAAAATAAGTCTCTGCTGATGTTCAGAGCTGGGCAGGAGGATTTCATACTTAATCTTTTCTAGGCGATTTGTGTCTCCCTCCTCCCTGCCCAGGAGCCCTGGGTGGCATCACTGGGCTCTGCCACATGCTGCACACGTGTGGTTCTGTGCAGGAGCAGTGCAGACCCAATATCACCTACCTGTGCTCGACATTGCTGTTTGAAAATGGTTAATCTTGACAGGGTGTGGGCACTAGAAGGAAAGGAAGCAGTGCCGAGGGGTCCTGGTGGGTATGGTGCCGGTTCCCGCAGCACAGCCCTCCTTCCCGGGAGAGCTTCCTGTGCCTCTGCTGATCCCCTCCTGTTTGCGGCTGCTTTTCAGCATCCTGCCCCCTGGATCTTTCCCTGCTGCTGCCCTGCTTATTCAGCAACCATCTCAAATCTCAAATCCTCCCGCACCTCAGCTCCAGCCCCTTTCCTTCCAGGTCCCGTTGGTCACCCTTGTTCCCTCAGTGTCAACCCGCAGCAGCATCGCCAGTTCCACTGGGAACCTCACCTGGGTTCCCAGTGAGGCCACTCCAAGCCCTGGGCCAAGGCACAAAGCTGGAGAGGGTGACACCGGGAGAAAAAGCGGCTTGGAAGGAGGTGATCGCGTTGGCGCTGCCCACGGAGGAGGCAAAGCGGCTCTGGGGAGCCGCTCGAAGTCCTGCTGCCGTTCCCTTGGGAGCTGCCTGCCTGCGTGGCCCTGGGGACACCGGCCAGTCGGGACAGCGTCCCTGCCCGGTCAGGGGCCGGGCTGACAAAAACAGATGCAAGGTGGAAAAACACACGGCAAGAGCGATCGCGGCGGGGCTGCCGCCTGCCCACAGCCCGAAACAGTTAACAGGCGGCGAGGCGAGCCGGCCCTCCCACCGCCATGAGATCACCGCACCGCCGCCAATCCTCGCTCCATCCTCCTCCAGCCCTCGCTCGGTCTGCCAGCAGAGCAGCCGGGAGCCAAAGCTGCGAGTGAGAGCGGCGGCAGCCCCGATCCCGGCCCGTCTGCACCTCGAGCCGCCGGACAAAGTGACCATGTAGGATCTGGAATCTTCCCTCCATCGCCGGCACAGCGACTCTCGTCCGTCCAAGAGGCGCCTTGCGCTGCTCGTTCCTGGGTTTTCTCGCCAACATGATGGGCTGCAAGTCCAACTCACTCACTTGCCTGCAGGGAGGAAAACCGGGGCTGCCGCTGGCCACAGCCACCGATTCCACGGCCACACTAAACAAACTGGCCCTGGCCACGGGAGGGACCGAGAAATCCTGGTACCGCTGCATCTTTCCCTTCGGCATCGTCTCCGTGGTCATCGGCGTGGCAGCGACGTGCATCACCTTCACCATCAATGGCCCCCAAATGGACATCGCTAAGGTGGTCTCGGTGGCCACCTTGATCTTCGGGGTGAGCCTGCTAGTGGCTGCCTATGTGTGCTGGCGGGCCAAGCGGGAGCGGCAGCGCAAGCGGCAGCGCCAGGAGCCCGTGGCCCTGGAGCAGGGAGCCCTATGACCCGGGCTGGGGGCACAGGCTCAGCTCCACCCGGAGCCCCCTGCTCACACACCCCCCTCCGCGAGCAGAGGGGTGACAGCGCCGGCTTTGTCGCATCCGAGGAAGTCCGGACCCTGCCCGAGGTCAGCTTGCCGTCATTGTCCACCCCGCCCGCGCCAGCGTCCGGCCATCCCCGCTCCCGGCACGGGGTAGGGGCAGCCCAGCCACGCGAGAGGCTCCCTCTTGCCTGCCTGCCGGGGACCAGCATGGAAAGAGCCCGGAGAGCGGCCGAGGAGCCAGGTCACCAGACAGGGACCCGCTGCCCGTCCCTGCCGTGCACCGCCGGGAGCCGCAGCGAGCCTAGGGCGCTGCTCTGTGACGGGGAAACCGAGGCAGCCCGGCTGGGTTTTGGAAGAGTCCAGCGTCATTTCTGTCCTCTTGCGGTTTTTCCCCGCGGCGAGGACCCGTGTGGTGCAGGACAGAAGGAGTTCCGAAGGAAATTGTCTGGGTGCGGGGAGCAGCCGGAGAGCTGCGTGGCAGGATGGGTGCGGGGTGCGGGACGCAGCAAACAGCGATGCGTGAGCAGGGCCGGCCCGGCTGGGCGCCCCCGGGGACAGCGACGGCGACAGGGGCCGGTCGGGAGCTGAGCAATCCGGGGGGCAGCGGATCTTGGTAGTGGCAGGGGGGAAACGGGGAACGGCGAGGCTCAGCCTCGAGCGGGCGGCGGCTCTTGGGGGTTTGCTTTTGGTGGAGGAGGAAGTCGGGCTCCTGCCGTGCCCTGGCGGTGACCCAGCCCGGCGATATCCCGGGGTCCGTGTGCCTGGGATGCCCAGGGATGGGGTGCTCGTGCTGTGAGCTCGCAGCAGCATCTCCCGGCTGTGGGAGTCTGACAGCAATGCTGCTGTGGAGAAGGAAATGGAGTTTCACCCAAAAGGAGCAAACACACTTTTACCGCTTTTATTTATTTTTTTTTTTTTTAAAGAAGCCCATGCTCCCATTCTTTGAATTTAGCTTTGAACTCAGTCTAAAAATAAACGTGAGACCTGGGCACGGGTGCGGCAGAGCCGGGCTGCTGCCCTGCCCCGGCAGGTCCCGCACCCAGAGCAGAGGAGCCTCGCCAAGGCAGCCCCCGCGCTCCGTGCCCGGAGCCACCGAGAGCGGCCACGGCAGCTGCGGCCCCTCCAGGCACAGCCCAGCCCGAGAACGGGGCCGAGAGCCACGAGCGGGGCAAAGCTGAGCCTGACCGAGCGCCCTGGGGGCACCCGGGGCACTCCCGCGGCACATGCGACCCTCCGTGCCCGCAGCTCTGACCCCGATGGCTTCTCTGCAGGATTGTCCTGCAGGATTGTTCCACAGCCCCGCAGCTGCTGCTTGTCACAGCACGCGTGGCCCCAGCCACCGTTCTCAGGATAGTGAGATACTGGGGTACCAGGGCTCAGAGGTCCAGTCCTACAAATCCAGGCTCAAATACCCACAGAGTTTGGAAGGCTTGGAGGAACTTTTTCCCTCAGATCTGACCAAAGCTTTACTTTTTTTCGGGACAGTGTCACAGAGCCCTGCTTTTTAGCAGGTGATGAATTTAGCAGATATTGAGCCCAGGCTGTTTTTTGTAGGCCTGGTCATTGTTTTGAGGTGTTGCAATAGTTTGGGGTTTCAGCCTCTCAGGGTCAGCAAACCTGGGGTTTCCAGCCACGGGGGCTCAGTGGTGGGTATGTCGCGTGAGGGATGCTCAGTGATAAGTTCATGTACTGAGGGTTTGAGGTGCCAGCTCAATTTTATTATTATTACCTTTTATTTCATTCTCCTGGCTATAATAGTTCAGCAAACAAACCCCTCTGCTCTCACCACTGCCAAGACCAGTTGTTCTGCTTCTAAGCCTGCCCAAACTGATCTCACTTTTCAAGTGCTCAGTCCTTCTTCCCCCCATTCCAAAGCAAACAGGATGATGGGATGGTTGTCCAGGTGCACCAAGGACAGCCTTGGAGCCATCCCAAAATGCCTGGCATCAGGCCCTGTTACATCTCACCCTTCTTTGATCTTGACATCCAGTTCTCCAGAGCGCATTCACCTCTCTCCTGCTCCCAGTGAGCTCCCTCAAGGTGACTCTCAGCAGGACCTGGAGAAGTGGAGCCTATCCCAGAGACAGCCTGGCTGAACTGGAATGCCAGTCCTGCACAGACCAACGTTTTGTTTCTGTTAAAAGCTTTAAGGGATTTGAGTTATCCTATGAGAGGCACAATCACAGCCAGCCCTCCTGCTACCTCCGAGAGTTTATTTACAAGGAGGGACCCTGGCAGCTCCCCCACAGGACTGCACTGGTTGAGAGCAAGTCCTGGGGAAATTCAGCCCCTTAAACAGCACTGAGTGGGGGTTGTGGATTCAAGAAGAGGTAACTGGGAAAGTTACACCCAGGTCAGCAAAGAACGTGGAAAAAAGAAGATTAAAGGAGCCACATGGTCAGTCTGCACCTGGGGATCCAGAATTTGCCCCAAGCTGGAACCACTCCATGTTGCTCTTCCTTGGGCAGTGCAGGAGTGGAGCCAGTGGCTCCGTGTTTGCTGGCAAACACTGCCACCATCACACCCTCCTCCTCCTCAAGGGGCATCTGGTGTGCATTGTAGATGTGTGGGAGCTGCCTGGCCGTAGCTGTTCCCTTTCTTGTGCAAGCTGGAGAGGCTCCAGAGGACATCCCACCCAGGCAGCCCACTGCACATCTCACCTGGGCATCCCAGCCAGCCTGCACGCTGGCACTGCTCCTGGGCTCCAGTGCCCGGCAGTCATCCCCTGCTCCAGATGCCTCAGCCCTGCCTCACAGCAGAGCCAAAGGCCAGCAGCCCTGCCCCAGCACTGTTCTGGGGCAGAGTGGCTCCCCTGGATGCCCTGAGTGTTGTCCAAGCCCAGCAGCTGAGGTGCTGGCATGGGAGCTGCGGGTGCACAGGTGGATCCCTCTGCCTCCAGGAGCAGGGAAGGGCCCTGGGTAGGCAGTCCTGCGGCTGCCTTACCACAATCTGGGGCTGAGAGATACTCCTGACCCTTCCCAGGGAGACCAAAGCAAAATTAATAAACCTGTCAAGCTCACTCAAGCACCAGTTTTCACCTGCTTTGCCTGGAGCTGCAGCCCAGCCCATCTGTGCTGCCTCACTGCCCAGAGGCCTCTGCCCCTGGCAGGGGCTCTTGAGGGAGGAAGATGGCTCCAAGCCTTCCCAAAGTCGTGCCTCGACATAACCTGCCCCCTGCATTGCCCCAACAGTCCCTTGTCAGGGGCTGCTCTTCCTGCAGGGAGAACATTCCCTACCGAGGACACTGGCCTGCAGTGACAGCCTCCCCAAGGCTTTCTGCACACACAGCCCATCCCAGCAGGGTGTTCAGCTGCTGTGACAGCCCTGGGCCCTGCTTCTGACACATCCACCCCAATCCCCTTTCAACTCTAAACAGGATTCAAGGGGAAAACACAAGTTTTGTGGCACCAAGGGGAAGGGTTAAGAATTGTTGCTGCCAGATTGGAAACAGTTGTAAAAGGGAAACATAAAAATAAAAATATGCATCCCTAAAATAAACCTGACATTCATTTCTTATCCTGGCCGACATGTGGGGCTGCTCCCAGTGCCTGGGTTTGGCTGCCGAGGGTGGAGCTCCCGGCCGAGCCCGGCTCTGCTCGGGATATCTGCGGTCCTCATGGCACACCGAGCACCCCGGGCACCCCTATTCCCACTCCTTTTGTGGAGACTGAAGCCTTGAGCCCTTCGGAGGAGCAGTGACAGTGGGACAGCTGCAGAGGGGCTGTTTTTCCCGGCAGCTTCAGGATGCCAGCAGGGCTGGTGGAGGAGTGGAGCCGCACAGGGTGAGGTGGCTGAGGGCAGAGCGGGTGACTGTAGGGTGTCCCTGTGACAGGGGACATTCCCTGCTCTGCCCACCCTGCTCTCCCACTGCCCTGGCGGGTGTGGCACGGAAGGATCTGTCCCAGGGGACAGGATTTGGGGCTGGGACATGCACCTGAGGTCACACACATTCCAGACGGGCAGAGGTGCCCGGGGCCACCGTGGCCAGTGGAAGTGACCCAAGCCCTGCACAACTCTGTGTCTGTGCTGCACGTTTCACCTGCCTACACAAGCCCATACAGGCTTAAAACCACATTTAGTTTTGCTGCTTTTCCACATGTCAGCTGGGTCTGGAATTCCCCAGGAAAGAGGAGCAAAGCTCTCCCAGCTAGAGGCAGAGTCCAGGCCCAGGACAGCTCACAGCTCTCCTTATCCAGCCAGGAGCAGGGAAGCTGGCACAGCCTAGGACATCTATCCCAACCAAAAAATCACTTCAAAAACATGTTCATGTGCCCAGGGAGATGTGGCAACAGCCAAGCCCAGCTACTTGGCTCCACTCTAAAGCTGCCAGCAAAATAATGAGTAACTCTGAGACAGCTGGGCTGAATTCCTGGCTAATCAACTAATTTATTTACTCCTCTGATAGTTATTTGTTGTGCAGGGACACAAATGGAAATTTTAACAGCTTTTTCCCCTATCTATGCATGGAAAACCCTGTCTTTCCAGGGCAGAGACAAGGGACAGGATGCCAGGCACAGGGTGAACATTGGGAGCAGACCTTTGGGAATATTGAAATGACCAACAGACTGTCTTACCCAGCACTCCCTCCCAGGAGGTTGCTCTAATATGGGTTTAGGAAGCTCCAGATAGACAATTACAGAATATTTTTCCAAATAAGTGCAGTTTCTGATGGTCTGTGTGCATGCATGGCTCATTGTCACAGAAACGTTCTCACAGCCGCCCGTGTCCCCGCTAGCTCTAGCACCTTCTGAGAGCTCTGAACAGTTCTCAAAGCTGTCTCTCAAATGTGGCCTTATCTTAAATCTGGAGTGCCCCCCAGCAGAGCTGCAGCATTTGGTGATGCTCCAGCACCTGGGTAAGGTCCCCATCAGTGCTGCAGGAGTGGAGGGGATACTGAATGGGGACTGTGGGTGGGGCGATGGGTGAGACCACCAAGATGAGATCAGCAGCTCACACCTTCATCAGAGGTTCAGCTCTTCTCACTGCTGCTTGCTTGAGTCCTGATTTGCGTTTATATCACCTTCCCCTGGGTTTTACATGGAGTAAGGGTAATGAGGTTCGGAAAGATTTTGCAAATCATGTAGCATAAAACGTTTCACAGAGAGATGGGGCCTCAGTGTGGCAGAGATACTGGTGGTGGTGAAAAGCCAAAGCTTGACAGGACACAGGGAATGGCTTCCCACTGCCAGAGGGCAGGGTTGGGTGGGATATTGGGAAGGAATTGTTCTCTGGGAGGGTGGGCAGGCCCTGGCACAGGGTGCCCAGAGCAGCTGTGGCTGTCCTTGGATCCCTGGCAGTGTCCAAGGCCAGTTTAGATACGGCGTGGAGCACCCTGGGCTAGGGGAAGGTCCCTGCCCATGGCAGGGGGTAGAATGGGATGAGCTTTAAGGCCCCTTCCAAGCCAAACTGTTCCAAGAATCTTTGTGTCTGCATCTCTGCTTCCCTGGCCAAGTTCCAAATGTTGTGACCCAAAACTGTCCCCAGGTCCTTATATGCTCCCACTGAAGTTCTGCAAGCACTGCTGATCTCTCCCCAAAGCTTTGCTGGGGGCTGGCAGCTCTCTCCCTGTGTCATCACATGCAGGCTCAGTTCAGAGACCACTCCAGAGCCCTGGAAAAGGCCAGCTGTGCTCCTAGCTCAGGGTATCTCCTGCATCAGCCTAAAATTCATTAACCTAGTTTGTCACTGTGATGTCATAGCACATCTTAAATGAACAGCTTATCCTTCTTGCAAAACATCACAGCACCATGTGACATCTTCAGTGCCCAGTGACATCTTTGGTGACACTGCATGGCAGGTGCCCTGAATGGGGAGCAGAAATGATGTGGTTTTACCACAAGGCTGAAATGAAAGCCTTTATATATGTTTTTGCTGGCTGCAAAGTTTTGAAGCAGTGTCTGGAGCCTCATCCATGGGCAGTCATCCTTGGTGCAAGCTGCTGCCTCAAGATCATGGAATCCCAGAATGGTTTGGGTTGGAAGGGGCCTTAAAACTCATCTCATTCCAACATGTGCCATGGGGCACCTCCCACTCAAGATGCTCGTGCTGTGAAGAAACCCAGAAGATATTTTCTTCCCCAGCCAGGACAGAGCTGAGGCACAGAAACCCTGTGCTTTGGTGCCATTTCCCACAGGGAATTTTCCAAGGCTGAAGCTTGAGCTCAGCTCTCCAAGAGCAGAGCAGCTGGAGACTCAGAGCTTGGCCGGACGGCACGTGCCTTGTCCAGGCAGGGGGTGGATGTCACATCTTTGGCCCTGTGCTGGGCTGGCCACCATCCCCTGCCTGAGCCGGGGCTGGCACAGGGCAGGGAGGAGAATTGAGGACTTGCCACGGTGGCACAGAGCCCACAGGGACAGATCTCTCTGTCCTTCGGTGCCAGGAGCAGATGGGCTGGAGTGGCCAGTGTCACACAGCACCGGGGGGACAGGTGGTTTCTTTGCCCCAGCTACACTGGCTCTGTCACTACAACCTGTGCCCAGAGTGGGTCACACCCCGGGCAGGATGA
This sequence comes from Thryothorus ludovicianus, assembly GCA_013397245.1. Taxonomy (NCBI): domain Eukaryota; kingdom Metazoa; phylum Chordata; class Aves; order Passeriformes; family Certhiidae; genus Thryothorus; species Thryothorus ludovicianus. The sequence continues at coordinate 2,965 of VZTB01005801.1, read as the reverse complement.
CCTGAAGTGTGACCAGAGCTCTACAACCTTTTTTGCTGTCAGTCTGCGCTTGAAGGAGACAAGGAGGAGGGGGCATCTTTTGGATAGGATAAAAGGATTTATTACTCTGGGGAATATGGTGGCAAAAGATGGAAAATGCAAGTGTACAACAGCTTAAATATGAGGGAGGTTTAAAGGGAGGATACAATTACTAGCTGATCAGAGGTATCTGGGGAGGGGTGAAGAGCAGGGTTCACAAAGGCATCGTGGGGGAAATTGGGTCACATGGACTAATGGGGCATCTTACTTTAGGGGATTTCCGAAGGGGAATTCCAGGCAGGGGGTTGGCATAAGGTAGGATTGACAGGGAACTGAGGGAAGATTGACAAGGCGGGTAGGAGGATATAATTTGGACCAAACCATAACTTGGGCAATAAGAGAACATTCTAATAACAAGAAACACACTGCAAGAGTGGCTGCTCCTGCCAGACTGTGGTCCTGCTGCCAGGGGAGGATGGGGAGAGGGCTGTGAAACCCTCCTCCCTTCCTCTGGAAAGGAGCAGAGGTACACAGGCTCCACAGCCGAGGCATGGGTTCCCTGCCCTGGCTTTGCCTGGGATGATGCCTTAGGTTTCAGCTTTTATCATTTTTAGATTCTGTGCTGTTTTGGTGGGTAGTTTTAGCGCTACTAAGCTCTGTTCACAGAGTAGGGAGACAAAACAATTCCTTCTCTAGCTTGGGACCAAGGACAACTTTCAGGCCCAAGAACAAAACCAACAGTGAAAGGAGAAGGAAAAGTCAGGAGGATGGAGCTTCATAACCTGAAGCTGTAATTGAACAATTAATTCCAATATGCTAATGGACCAAAACTTATAAAAGTCTGAGACCTCGTGACCAGGTGTCCATTTTGTGACCATTTTGGGTTTGCCTTGGTGTGACCCAGCTGGACTCTTGTGCTGCCCAGGTGTGCCCAGTGAGCCTTTTAATAAATCCCTGCTTTATCCTTTTGCTCTGTCCAGTCTCTGTTCCAGGCCAGCCTCTAGAAGGCATCAGGGATAGGGTTAATTTTCTGCCCACAGCTGGTCCAGGGCTGTGTTTTGGATTCAGGATGAGAACAGTGTTGATAACACGCTGGTGGTTTGGTTGTTGCTGGGAAATGCTCTCCCTGAGTCAAGGACTTTTCCATTTCCCATGCTCTGCCATTGGGGAGGTGGCAAGGACTGGAAGGGATCATGGCCAGGCCAGAGGGATATTCCAGACCATGGAACACCATGCCCTGTATGGAAACTGGGAGGGTTGGCTGGGAGCCAGCTGGCTGGGGACGGGCTGGGCATTGGCCATGGGTGGGGAGCCACAGCATTCCTTGACTGTCTTGGGCTTTATTCCTCTCTCCCTCCTTTTCATTGCATTATCCTCACTATTAGTACTTTTGTTATGTTTTAATTTGTTTCAATTTTTTAAACTGCTCTTAATTTACCAAGTTTATCTTTTCTTTCTGGCTCTTCTCTCCCACAGGGGAAGTGTTTAATCCAGCTCTGTGTTATTTCCTTGCTGGCTGGAGCTAAATCATGACCCTCCTTCATGGGTCCTTCTGCCCATTATGAAACACTGTTTTCATTCAGGAGTGAGGCCCATAGACTCCATCATCTTTCAAAATCTCTCACATGACTTTTCTGCCCAAGTTGCCATTTTTTTTTTCCCTTTTGGGTCTGTTTGTCAGTCACCCACCTTGTCCTGACAGCCTCCGAGACCAGGGAGAAGCTGCCCACGGCTGTTCATTCCAGCAAGCAGCAATTCCATTTTAAGCCCTTCTAACAAACACAGACTGTGCTGTGCCAAGGGAAATAGGAAAGCACAGAACTTCAGACACTCAGGATGCAGCGAAACCATCCACGGAATGCCAACTGCCAATCTTAATTTTGTCTTAAGACAAAATTCTGCTGTTTTTTTATTCAAAATGAAAATATGTTGGTGCCCAGTGGGCAACGCTGAGAAGACAGCCTTCCCCAGCTCACTCCTACTCAGCAGAAGCAGGGAGATGTTTTAATATGGGGCTGAGATGCAACAGGACAAGAAACCTGCATGTTCTCCACCACCCTCCTTGGGATCAGGGAAGAAGGGGCAAGGCCAGAGGAAAGAGCCTCAGTTTGCACCAGGAAAGGTTTGGATTGTGTTATAAACACATATTGTAAAGTTAGCTTTTCACAAATATTAAGATGGTGTTGTACATATAAGGTTGTTATAAATACATATTATGGTATTGGGTTTTTTTCTTGTTTTCTTTTCGCACCCATATAGGGTAAATACTGTATGTATGGTATGGAAATGGTTTTAAAGATATTTTTAGGATTTCTTTAGGAGTAAAGTAAATTGATAAGGTGTCTTTGTAGTGACTGCCTGGTCAGGATAACACCCAGTGCAGACTCTGCTGCTGACATGAAGAATCTGCTACTGATATCCCAGCTACCAGCACCGACCATCTGCAGAAATTACAGACCAAGGCCCAAATTAAGAGTGATAAGAAGAATTAATTAAAACCACAAACAAGACACACACATGCTCTAAAAATGTGGGACCAAGGAGTGGCCATGCAAAGCAGCTCACAGAAACATGGAAATACATTCTTAGAAAAGTTTGAATATACATATTTAAGGGTGGTCTCTAAAACAAGAGATGTGCTCTTGGCTGCTGGTCAGAGACACCCTGGCTGTGTATTTTGCTTTATTGTCTTGTTCTTATTGTCTTTCATTAAACCTTNTATTAAACCTTTTAAATCCCACCAAGAAAGTGAACTTAGTTTTTCACAGATTGAATATTGGTATATCTTCCTGAAATAGATGGTCAGGCAATGGCACAGCTGCCCAGGGCAATGCTAGAGTCCCCATACCTGGAGGGATTTCAAAGACACATGAATGTGGCAGTTGGGGACGTTCTAGAGGTGGCCTTGGCAGCGCCAGGGTAGCGGCTGGATTTGATGATCTCAGAG
>VZTB01005797.1:5736-38478 GCA_013397245.1 Thryothorus ludovicianus | reverse complement strand
GAATAGGAAAACTGGATTAACCTCCATCTTTGAAAGCATAAAACCATTCTACTGCTCCATGAAAATACTAAACATTGAACTCTGACATTCTTTAGTTTTCTCTCTGATCACAATTTGCTTCAGAGCAGTTACAAACTCTCACAACGTTCTGTGGAAAAGATTCTCATACACACTTGACGTACCTGAGATATTGTAGGGAGGAGACAAAATTGCTTTCTCCCCATGTGCCCTCTCCTGTGAATGTTCACAAGTATAATACCTCTGGTCCTCTGCATTTTGCAACTTCCTGGAATAGGGAAATACAGAGGAGCTTCATCCCTGCCCTGAGATGCACTCTACTTCATACAAAAGGCAAGCTATTGTTGTAATTTTTATTGTGAGCAAAGAAATCTACACTTGGGAGAGACACTAGAACATGGACTGTTCCTATTTGTCAAGATCACTGAACAAAAATCTTGGTAAAACTTTATTGACTTTAATTTACAGTGCAAGTTCTTTCATAGCGCAATATTTTCCTACTTGTCTCTTCAGACCTGTTCTTGTGGAAAAGAATAATGTCCCTCACTGATAAAAGTTAACACACTGGCAAAGGAACAATAAATACAAGATTCATTGTTATTTTATTTTTGAAATATCTCATCTATTAAATAATAGGTAGGAAACAAATTATTCCAGATATGATCTTAGTGCATAAAAAAGTGATCTACATGGGAAGTCAAAGTAAGGAATGCAACAGAAGTAATGAAGACTGTTTCTTGAGGTTTAAGTCATTATAGAGGGATATATAATTTGAAAATGGAATGGCTGATGTTCACTGTAAAATTTTAGTAGTATAAGGATAGTATATTCACTAAACCTAAATAAAATGTACGGAAGAATTTTCATTCTCATTGTGACAAAGATATCACAATGTGGCTCCAAGGAGTAGGAGAACAAAAAAATAACTTCGAAATCTAACAATTGAAAATTTGTCTAGATAAGTAGATAATCTCACTATGATTAAAGAGTTTAGGAATAATAGCATAATATCAGAGAATATAGAATAGTGCACTGGCAACACTGAGTGGGAAAGGATATGAATCACTCCACACACCATTGTGTTTCTACATCCGTCTAACTTTGTTTCTGGGCAACTAGATGCAAGCCCTGGCGGCTCATGGTAAGTCATTTCACATCTCTTTTTATGAATTTCCCATCTGCAAAGTTATATGAATTCTGCCAATACCAAAACTGACTTTTGGAAAAAGCTCCAGGAGACAAGGTCCTAATTTTCGAGTATGCTTTAATCCAAATTCCTTTGAAGATTTGAAATTAATTAAAGGCTATCTTTCAAAAGCAAACATGTGAAAAGGGAAATTCTTAATACAGATATTGCTCTATTCCTACTCTTTAATAAAGTCAGCAGAGTCAGGAGCTCTTCTTATTAATGGAGTTCAGAGGTTTGGACTACCTGCTGCTATCAAAAAGAGCTCACCAGCAAAGGAAAGTAATTATTCCCTTTATTATAAAAAGTAATTAAAAAAAAAATCAAAACCAAAAACACAAGCTTCATTTTTCTTCAGCGTAGTTTTTTCCAATATTTTCTACAATTTTCAACATTTACTAAATATTGTTGCTCAGCTATCAGAGTTACTTTCCATTCTAAGCTCTTGAAACATTGAGAAAATACAAGACTTTAGCTAAACAACTTTTTCATAGCTCTACCTGTGCAATCCCAGAGCCGAGTATTTCTGTATTATGTCTCTGTATTATCCTTAACAATGTAGTGGCTCAAGAAAATTTCTAAATATGAACTCTTCAAGTTTGATCTTAACTTTTTCTTAGTATATATTTGTAATATATGAGATCTCAGTACAACTATTGGTGGTGCTTTGTTAGTTAATCTGCTGGTTTTCTATCTTGACAATATTTTTATTGATCTCAGCTCCTGAAGGGCCTTGTCATGAGATTATTGAGGGCTTGTTGCAGAAAATTGCCTTAAAGGTCTTTAATAAAAGCTGGAGAACTGGAATTTGCTGTTCTCACAGTACAGAGAGAAAGTGTTAACTGACAGTGCAAAGTGAAACTGTCGTGATTCTCACAATTAGAGCTCTGTAATGTAAGTTTAGGATAACAACTTTGGTATTAAAGTTGGTAGATCAGTCATTTGTAGGAGTTAGTAATATTTTTACTAGAATTCTCAAAGACTACTGTTGATAGAATTGAAAGTCATTCAGCTGTGAAAACAGCTTGTTGTGCCTACTAGCTGTTTGCTTTAAGGATCAGGGGAGAAAAAATTAAACTGAAACTCTTATATTTTGCAATAACCAAAAATTTCTTGGTGCACTATCTTCATGATGTAGACTAAGCCTCAAGCAAAGAATAAAGTATCTTGTTTTCTGCACTAAATTTACTAGAACATGTTAGGTATATTTCCTGGAGTTGTGACTTGCATTATATTTTTAGTTTTCCAGCATTATAATTTAAGTAGAGTGGCTATGCAGTAACTCAAAGGTCTATGAGGATTCTCAAGAACCTACCTTACATATATTTTGCATTGAAAAATCTCTACCTGTGTTTATGCTTATTCATCCCTGTGTGAAATTCTCTGGTCAAACTAATTTGATTTAGATCTCTATTTTGTTTGTTTCTTTAATTTCCCATTTGTATGGCAAAGATAACTTTAAGAAGGAGGAAAAGCTATGAATTAGGCTTTAAAAAAAATGTTACTCCAAAATATTTGCTAAATTCTTGAACCCTGAAGACTCTTTCCCTGTATAAGAATGTCAGTCTATTTTCCAATCCTGTTCCAGGAAGAAAAAAGTAATTCTCATAATGAATATGCATGCAAAAACGTCAGTGACTTTAAAGTGGACTCCTTCAGAGATTCTTAATTTTACAATATCAAAAGCAAAATATTATCTCTACAGATATCATTATTTTGTATGAAATATTCAAACATGCTTAAAAACAATTAGAAATTCAACAGAATCTCATGTATCTACACTTACTGTTTTTACTGATTTTATTTCACACATTTATGTAATTTTAAGATTGCAATTTATTTTGAAAGACACAATATCTACACTGATCTCCAAACAGGACAGTATTCAGCAAGACCAGAAATATTGGCATCTGTGATCTTAACCCATAAAAATTTGCCTATTGCATAATTACTGTCCAGCCATTAGGGGTGACTGGTTTTAATATGATAATAACTGTCAGACCTTAAACTGAGGGGGTTTATGTGGTTTTTTAAGATTGGACCAGATGATCTTTGGAGGTCTCTTTCAACTGGTGTTGATGTTCTATGATTTTTCACAAAAATGTAGAGAACAAATCAAACAAAATTAGTGCGGACATAATTAAAATACTATTCACCACAAAATAAAAAAATAATAATTTTTTCAAAGGTGGGAGGGAACAGCATTTGGAGAACACTTAAGTGAAACATGTGAGCTGTCAGGAAGTCTGAGGGTTATGGAAAAGATGCACTCAACTGAAAAGGTTACTGAGTCAGCCATGTTGGATAAAAGTCTCTCCAGACTAGAAGTAAAAACCTCAGTTGAAGAAGCAGCTGTTTTCCTGCCTTCCCAAGCGGAAAAAAGCCTTGCTATTAAGTATTCTGATAAAATATTAGTGTACCTATAAGAGGCTCAAGAATGGAAGAACAAACTCAACAGCAACTGCTTTTCAAGTGCAGCTTTTACTTGGTTTTACCTGAACTGAAATAAAAATTTATTCACAGTTTTCACTTATTTTTCATTAAAATGGGAAGAAAGAGACAAGGACAAGGCATTCCTTTTTCAGCAGGCTTAAGAGACTATCTTTCTTCTATTTGTCACATTTCACTACTTCCAAAGGTGTTCTTTGGTTTCTAATATGAAGAGCATTTCCCATAATACTGCAAAATGTCAAAGACAAAAAGTGAGTGAGAAAGGATAAATCTCTCTTTAGTACCACTCCAGTTTTAAAACAATCACATCTCTTTCATCTACTTCAGAGAAGTAACTGAAATTCCTAAAAAGCAGTATTTGCATATTCACAATGTAACACAATTAATTTCTGAGTCCAGTCTGAGGCATTCCAATGTTAAATAACAACAGTATGAGCTGTAACTAAGACCCAATAGAAATCTTTGGCTATTTTAAGCACACTTAAATTATACTTTCCTTGCTGACAGACTGCAAGGGACTCATAGCAGCTGTCTCCAGAAACAAAAAAGTAATTTTATTTTACCTTACCACAGACTCTTCCCAAATATTCTTAAAAATAGTTTAACTAATATAACAGTTTCAGAAAGGCTGAGTAATAAAAATAGACCAAGCAGTTTGCTGAAGCTTTATCAAATTATAAAATACACAATGGACAATAAAAAACTAACAGTTTGTTAATTGATAGTCAAATAATTGATTAATGCACATAGTAGTTCTCTGGATGTTGGTTAGTTATATTTCACATACAATTCTCTTAGCTATGAATATTTGGCTTTTTCTGTGTAAAATATATCTATAAAATTAACTGTGAACAAAGATGATTCATGCTAAAATATCTACTCCTACTTGCTATCATCAAAGTGAACTGAGGGTAAAAATTCATTCAGAGATAAAACCAACACATTGAAAGCCATCACAAAACCTCTTCATACTCAGCTCCCCAAATCCATCTTCACTGTCAGTTATTCACATCAGCTTATGCATAGACAAGAAATTGTCACTGTGAGATCCCCTAAAAATGTAATGAGTCATGGAAAGGGATTTATAAAAGCATTTCTTGAATACTGTCTTAACAGCAGTAGGGAAACTATTATGGGAATTGATGAAACTTTCCTATACAGAAAAGCTTCAGTTCACTAGGTCCTCAAACATCTTCTGAAATACAAGTAAATAATACAGATGACCCAGGTATAAATTTTTAACCCAATATGTAATTATTTGGATAAGAAATTGAAAGCCTTCTTTGGAGAATGTCAGGTAGAAGCTAGAAATGTAATTTGATCTGAAAGCAACATAAGTCACTGTTGACTGAAACTAAACACAAAGGTTAAATGAGATGAAAAGAAATATTTTTAAAGTTAAATAGCCAGAGGTTATTATAAAAAAATAACTTGCAGAAATTTTATGTTTTCAAATAAAGCATTCATTACAAGAGTGAAACCATGGTTTACTACAGAGAATCTTGAATTTTGATTTTTGACTAAAACAAATTGGAAAGTTCACTGCAGAGATGTCACATGGTATTGAGTTGTTAATCAGGTGCATCAGGATAAAAAAAAGAAAAAATAGAGAGGAAAATATCCAGAAATTTAAAATCTATACTAGTTTTCAAAAATAAACAGGTTTTGAAACTGTGAAGCTTACTGTTGTCTACTGGATTTGTAACTCCTTTTGAGATAGATCATGCTTGCAGGTAAGAAGATAAAATTGTTTTGCAAGACTAGTACATAAAATTCTAGGTAGTGTTGGTTAGGTACTTTAAACCTCTAGCTTTCTACCAAAAAAATTAAATCAAAGCCACTTTTTAAAAATACATTGCCCAGGTGAATAGGGCAGCGATAATATAAATACAAAAATAACTTTAATGTATCTTTTCTGCTCCTTTCCCCTAAAATTTAAGTTACAAATGAAAGAAAAAAGTTTGCATTCTCTCTGCTCCCATCCAGTCCTTTCTGGCTATTAAATCATAAATATTGGATTTTGTTGCTCAGTTGCTCTCTTTATGAAAAGCTCTTCAGTTTCCTCTTGCTGTTGCCTATGGCTTTTTCTAGCATCAGAGCTCAGTTAATCTAATTCTTTCACTACTGTGAAAATCTTATTCCAAATTATGAGCACATCCCTGGAAGACACAAGTCTGACTTAAAACAATTTGATTTTTTTCAAAAGAGAAATAGATTTGCAAACGTTGTGTCTATTTCATACGTGGAAAAGATTGGCCACAACAATGTTAAGGTTAAAGTACTACATCCTGTGAGAATTTTGACATTTTATGTTGATGGTTTTGTTATGAGCACCATCAGTAAAAAGAAATGAGCCATTTTTCAATCTGTTGTTTCCAATCACTGTGACAAACTATGGATAAATCTGACCAGCATTTAGCCAGCTGCAAATTAGGAAAGCCACGAACAGCAGCAATGACAATGGATAGATTTTTCAGTGCACTGAGTAAGACAGTACCCCAGGCATGATCCATATTTCTTTGCAGTTCTAAGGAAAAGGTCAAGGTCTATGAAAGCTGAAGGAAATATCTCAGGACCACTCCCTTATGAATAGAAAGATTTTTTTACTAGTCTAACTATTATTAATCAATCATATTGTTACCCTGCAGGAAGTCTGCATAGTGTAGCACACACATACAAAGTATGAACGTTCTTAAATTAATTAAAATGACAGTAATATTCCACCAAAATATAAGGATATGAGTCTTTTAAAAAACCTTTTAAACGACAGGGGCTTTTTTCTGTTGGCTGGGTTGATCAGAATTTTTTGACATTTCTTGCTGCTACAGCTGTCCATAAAGCACAGACCCTGGAGTATTTCCATCCAAACTTGAAAGCATATTGTCTACAGAGTTCATATCTCTTTATCTGAAGTATTTGTTTTCAAAACTTCCCTTATTTTCCAAAATACATACTTCCATGTGCATTTTACTGTCCAAAAAAGAGCTATGAGACAGTCATATCTAAAATGGTTTTGGTATTATAAAGCCATGAATTAATATTTTCCATGTGAGTAGCCATCTTGTGTTTGACACTAGAATTTATTCTGGCTTCTAAAAGTGTACTTTGCTTTAACCAGCATGGAGTGACAGATTTTATCTTATTGTAGTTTCAAAAAGAATTATTTTGTTCTATAACAAGACAGGGATGTTGAAGGACAAATTACGTTATTACCTCAACTGAATATATAAAAATGGAGATGTTAATATGCCTAGTACTATTATTAATAGGAAAGATGGTAATGGACAGTAAGAAAAGGCAGCAAAAAACTCATAAAAGTGTACTATATTGCTTGATGCAGGAAAATGTTCAATAATTCTATTTTCTTGCTGTTGGTTCCTGCAAAAACTTTCCACCTCAGAACATGCAATGAATTCCAAATATATTCTTCATTTCCAAAAGGAAAGGAGAGGTTTGTCTTCAATTAAATACTTCATTTCAATTTTGATCTCATATTTAAATCCATTCCTCTATGAATTTGTATACTTAATGAGGAAGTCAGATTAACTTATTTTGTACTTGCATAAGATTTTAAAAAAGTCAAAAAGCATTAATAATTAAGAAGGTTGATGAATAAGGATTATCATCTGGATCTTCACAAAATAGGTCTTTAAATATAGAGGCTCTCTTTTTGTATTGATTTAAATAGAAGACACAAATTTACCCTTTTACACCATAAAAAGACAAAACAAAATTTTGCTTCCTTTTTCAAGATGTAGCAAATTAGGAAATCAAATGAAAGAGGGCATACTTGACTACTTGGCTACACAAGCCTAATCCAATGACATATAGTCAAAATTTATTCATCATAAAAAATGCCTAATCATAAACATTTCAGACACTTCAGATCATTGACACTTTTATTAAATATTATTGAAAATTATATTCTTATGCACTGGCTTATTTTTCATGTACTAGACAGAATTAAATGCTTCAAAGTGCTGTTTTAGTTTAAAACCCTTTTTACCCTTTGAAAGAGGCCATTTAATCAATTCCTGAAATCAAACAATTAATAAATCAATCAATCAGTCAGTCTAGGTTCAATAAATCACAGAAAAATTTTAATTAATTAAATAATCTGTGATCATGTAGCTTTTCAAATGAACAGTTAGATTGCAAGGAGACAAGTATTTCAGACATAGAAATTTCAAACTCATCCAAAAAACCTGTCATGTCTATCAAAACCTTGACAGGTGTGAGGCACAAGAAAGTGCTTGGAAAATATACTCTAACAAAAAAGGAGAATATATAACAATTGAGAAACAGAGTTTAGGAGTATATTTTAGTAGAGTGGTATTTTTCCAATTGGCATATTTTTGTTTGCATTTACTAGAGATTTAGCTTCTATTGGATTATTAATTGATGAGTAAGAGTCTGGACACCTACAAAGGCATGTACAGAAATCAAAATTTCTAATTTCAAAGTCTCACTCTTTGCTTCTGATACAAAACTAGGATACATTTTACAGATTCATTAATATCAGTCAGAATTTTATGCATAATTTCAGTCATTTTCTCTGTTCATTCAGTTATACAGGTAAATGGACTGAAACCAAAATATTCCTTTTAAAGTCACTGCACTGGGCTCCTCCATTACTCATCTGTCATTATAAGTACACTGTTTATGTACTGCAGTGCAGTTTCACAGTGATCCAATATCTGATAATTTATTATTTTCAAAACATTTGATTCAGTGTGACTTCAGACAGTACATGAACATTTAGATGTCTTGGACCCACGACCGGAAGGGATACTGGGCAAGTTCGCAGACAGTACAAAACAGGGAGGATTTGATGACTCCCTCAGAGACAGGGAGGCCCTGCAGGGAGACCTCCACAGTAGGGGACTGGACAACCACCATCCGTATGGAGGGAAAGTCCCAGATTCTGCACCTGGGACAAGGCAACCCCGGATGTAGGGACAGACTGGGGAATGAGAGGCTGGAAAGCAGCCCCATGGAAAGTGACCTAGGAGTGCTGGTTAGTGGCAAGTTGAACATGAGCCAGCAGTGCCCTGGCAGCCAGGAGGGCCAGCCCTGTCCTAGGGGGCATCAGGCACAGCATCACAGCCAGGCAAAGGAGGGGATTGTCCTGCTCTGCTCTGGACTGGGGCAGCCTCACCTTGAGTGCTGGAGGCAGTTTTGGGTGCAACAATGTAAAAAAGACAATAAACCATTAGAGAGCCTCTAAAGGAGGGCCTACAAGGATGCTGAAGGGCCTTGAGGAAAAGCCCTATGAGGAGCAGCTCAGGTCACTTGGTCAGCCTGGAGGACAGGAGACTGAGGGGAGACATCATGGCAGTCTGCAACCTCCTCATGAGGGGAAGAGCAGAGGCAGACACTGATCACTTCTCTCTGGTGACTACTGACAGAATCCCAGGGAATGGACTGAGGCTGTGTTAGGCTGGATATTAGAAAGAGGTTCTTCACTCAGTGGTCAGGCATTGGAACAGGTTCCCCGAAGAAGTGGTCACAGTGCCAAGCTGCACTGAGATCAAGAAGTGTTTGGACAATGCTCTTGGACACTCTCCTGAATCTTGGTTTGGTTCCGTGCAGGTCCAGGAGTGGACTCATGGGTCCCTTCCAACCCAGCATATTGTCTGATTTGATAGAGAAAATAATAGCTATGAAATGAAATTTCATGTTGAGGAAAATTATATTCAGGGATTATTTGGCCTTCAAAAGCAAAATGCCAGCTTGTCACTTGCTTTATAAATCTTTTTTCTTTAAATTCTTGAGCCTTTTCAGTACATGACATGGCAAGATCACTAAAGTTTTAGTACTTAGCTTCTTCCCAAAAGATGAAGATTTCTCATTTTATTTTTGTCTGGGTACATGTAATTCTCGAATAATTCCATAATAACTGCACTGAATACACTGGCCCAATTAATGTAACAATTCCATCAAGTTCTCAAACTGATAGTTGCTCTCATTAAATTTCATGTTGTATACAGTAAATTTAAGTTGGGCAGAATCTGACCCATTCTTTTAATGCAAGTAATTTATATCTTTGATTTTGTCATATCTCAACTCAAATGATTAACACTCCTCTGCACTATTAAAATTGCCTATGAATATACTCTTCAAATTATTACTTTTTTAACATTGCATATTGCTGAAAATCTATTGCTAGTAAAGCTGGCATCTTCTGTTGAATAATATGGTCTCTTACACAGATATGTTTGGAATAAATTCTATGTATCTACATTAATCTTTAGGGTGATTACAAACAAGTCAGCTACCACTACTTGGCCACCTGAATGCTTTAACCATCACTTATGGTGTTCCATATGTAAAGTGTGAGAAGTCCTAAACTGTGCACATGTTCTGATTTATTTCTGCTTTTACAATGTACAATATTCCCAGTTTTTATGCCTAGAATAACAACAAGAGACAGAGCTTTTCTTATTTGGGCAATATATCTTTTAATCATGCATATAGGGATGTGTGTATATGGGTGGTTAAACATAAAAAAATACAACAAAAGCCTGAGGCAAAAGATTAGATAAAAACCCATGTACTTGTGAGGATCTTTCTCTCTAAAGGCAACATGTTCTAGATATGAAATCCAAAATCCTCTTATGATTTCAGTAACAATCAGTTCCACAAATTCATATAAGAATGTGACTACACTTTTAAGTGCTTTATCATATGAGAGCTCTTGTGGGTATGGCAAAGGTAGGTTTCTGCTTCTCAAGCAGATTTATCTTTGTATGATAAACCTTCCTAAGAATTCAAAAATATTCGACACAATCCACAGTCTTCTAACTCATAATCTAACTTTTTAATCCACAGTAGTTCCGGAACACTTTTAATATGTTTGTTTGACAAATCATTTATTTGAATTTGTTACATTTGTACCATGAATTTCCACCCTTTGCACAGTTTTTGGTTGGTGAGTTTATTAGATTTTTGTTGCTTTGGTTTTTTTTTTTTGTTGGCTGGTTCGTTGGTTGCTTGCTTTGTTGGGATATTTTGGCGAATTTGTTGTAGATTGGTGGGGTTCTTTTAGTTTTTCTTTCAATTAAAATTAAAAATTTTGAGATTGAAGAGTAAGGTTGAATCTTCTCTCATGTCTTATCAAATTTATTTCTCCTGAAATAATATTTAGGGCTACTAAAAATTATTTACAGAATATTTTGTCCTAAAAGAGAAAGAAAGAAGGATGTAGCTTTTTACTGTCTGCCACATTTTTCATGTTTAAATTATTCTTAGATAAACCTTATAGAAATTGTGGCTAAATATTTTTTGCATATTTAATTTTATTTTAGACATTTTTTTACTTCTGCCATGCTAAAAGTCAGAAATCAAATTTTTTGTATGTAGAACTAAAAAGCATTAAGTGTCATAAAGATCAATGTTACAAAAATAAATGAATAATAGGATTGATTGACACTAGGTGGGAGTTTTCAAGGCAAATGGTGTATCTAAACCAGGGAGGGTGTTTTTCTTTGACCTCAATTAGGTTTAGTTATTCTGACTGTGCAGAACAGAGAACATTTGTAAATTAACAATCTCAATACTTTTTTCACTGAAATACAATGTTGTGTATAAAAACTGTGAAACAAACTTTCATTCGTGTGTGTATGTGAACCTGTCACATAAATTTGGAATTAAAATCTCTGGGTCTACTTGATTCATGTTTGGATTAGAAGGTTAACTAAGTGAACTAAGATGTCCTTATATATCTTTTATTCATAGAGATGTTAGGAAAACCTTCATTAGTCACTGACTTTCAGAACAATTCAATATTTATTTAAAAAAAACTTTTAAAATTTTATTTTTAGTGGATAGTTCTCATGTTTCCTCTTTGCTTTTTTTTTTTGTTTTGTTTGGGGCTTTTTTACTGATTCAAGAAACAGGATTGTTTCCTGGTTTTGGTTGTTTGGGTTTTTTTTTGCCAGGCTATGGCTATTTAAAAACAAACAAAAATGACGTTCAAAAATATCTTAAAGGAAGCCGAGGCTGAAGACAGTAACTTTATATTGTAAAGACAAAAAGGTGTACAGTTTGAAAATGGGACTCTCATGACCAGTAAACATCAGTTACCAAAACCAGGGACATTTTCCTAGATGTGTCAGAGGAAAATGATTATATTACTTGCCAGCTACCTAGAAAATTCTATATAGCTCTTTGAGCATTTTTATTTCTGTACCAAGTTGGAATGTAGCTGGAGAAAATAGACCACTTTTCAAAAATAGTAACATTTCTTCAACAGCTAATGAAAGATATCTTCCCTGACTTTCTTATAACCTTAGAATGCCATGTTATTGCAATACTTTTGCAATATTAATTATTTGTTCTCAAAAGAGTTTGTTGTAGGTAGTCATAAGTAGCCAAAAACCTGATAGATTCATAGACATTTAACATAATTTGTTTTCTTTCATGGTCAAAGTCCATAAGAAAACACAATGAGTAGATCTGGTACGTAAATTTATTCCATGATTATGAAGACTTTTACTTCTATGAAAAATACACAGTAGTCTTATTCATGCAGGAATTGTAAAATTTTACAAGAAAGTAAAGTGTGCATAAGAAAGCCAAATTTTACATGGATTGCAAATAAACATTTTGACTTTATTGAAACACACCCATTTTAAGGATGAAGGATGCTTAGCTCAATATTAGTGTTAACACCTAGAGAAATTATATAGGATAAAAAGCATAGTAAACATTCTCAGAAATGACCCTTTCAAAGTTAGATGATACTAATTACAATATCAGCATCAATAACTTTAATACTAATAACAACATTATAATCCTAATGCTAATGCTATTACTTTAATGCTACTACTTTGAAATTTAATTGTCTAATTTAATGTCTGTATTACACAAATCAAATTGCCTTTGCAGTAACAATGTAAATGCTAAACAGTTAAGGTGTTGCTTCTCTTCAAGCTATGTGACTTCTTTAAAACAGCTGTTTTAGAAAAATAAAGACAGAGGATGAGTTTATTCAGAATATGAATTATTAGAACTTTACTTTTTAGCTTTTGGGACTTTATTATGGCTTCTCACTAGAAAAAAAGAATAGTAGAAGGATATCACATCATCTCTTATTGAAAGCATTGTATGTTCAAACATGCCATAATAAAATACATCTCTAACAGAACTATAAAACAGCATAAACATTTCAAATAACAACTTGAGACTGTCTACATTCTTTCTCATGTCTGAATATTGTTTTTATAATTTTGTGAAGCTTAATCCAGTAAAAAGGTTTGTCTAGCACCCAATGTTCCACTGATTTTTAATGAAGCTTCAGCTTCATTAAGGATTGCATTAATGACAGTGTATAGTCAGCTAGACAGACCAATCCAGCAGCTATTGTTCAGTTTGACCTTTACCCTTTTATAAATTTACAACACAACATATATACATACTACCTCTTCCCCATACCTTGCAGAACAGCAGCACAATGAAATTAGGAGTTTTTAATTTTTTTTTTGTCTATAGGACTAGATATTTGAAGTATTTTCAAAAATATTTGTACAAACCTACCTCATCTTTTTCTGCACCACTTTATCCAGTGAAAGTATCCCTTTGTTAGGGCCTTAACATGAAATGTGGAGGATTTTTTTTTGAAGCGGTGCTGCACAGGATTAGAGCAGAAATTTTCCCTTTCTCTCTCCTACTTCTGTCATTCATCCTGCCTCATCAGATAATTAATATTATGAAGTGGGAGTCAGTAGGCAGGGCATTCAATGTGGTTCTAGTTATTATTGTTATGGTAACTTCAACTGAAAAATTTCAACATAACAGTCTCAGAGAACTCCAAGTTCCTATATCATGGCTATACTTGTCTAGGAAAATAAATCTTCCAAGGGAAAGGGTATGTGAACACTTCCATGTCCTGCATTGCTTTTTATATTAGGTAAAGGCAAAGAAGGAAGCTCACTATGCAGTCCATGCTCTTTCTTTCTGTGTAATAATATCCACGACTGAAAGAACAGGATGCAATGAATATGTTAGAATTATCAACAGCTTTAGAGATTTTGTTCTAAAGTGTTTCAAGATTTTGATGGCTGTAATACAACTCTAACTTGCATTCCACATCACTGTGAATAATATTGTATAATGTAAAACTGCCCACCACCTTAATTAATCTAATTAGTCCCCAAGTCTCAGTGTACTGGTAAATTAAAGGTGATGAGACAGGTTATGACACTAAGGCCATGCATTACAGAGAGCTCTTTCCATTAAAGAATGATAGTCCATCCAAATCACCTTGAGCCAATGTCCTTAGTCCTAAACCAAGAAAAAGGATTTCTCTTTCTTTGGGGAGGAGAGGGCTGGAAGAAATGTCTAGAAGACTTTCCAAATCACTATGAAGAGCCAGGGAACTTTCTGTTTCCAGAAATCACCTGTTTAATATATTGGTATGAATATAGCCAGAGGATTCAATTTTAACACAATTATCTTGAAATATCTGGAAATAAAATCTCTATCTATAAAGCTTATCATATATTCTAATAAAATTAAAAAGCAATAAAATTCCTCAGGAACAAAAAATGTTGTTTTTTTAATTAATATGTCTATAAATGAATTCATTAAAATATGNGTATAAAAGCTATTAAAACACCTCAAATTAGGTTTTGAAATGTGCTCAACTCTTATCCTCTACTAGAATTTCCAATGTTCTTGAACATTCTTGTAGTTACTGTATCTGATGATCGCATACTTGTTCACAACACAGTGAATAACGTGTATCTCCTTAAAACCTAGAACTGTCCTTTAAGTTTCAGAAATTTAGGTGAATTACAAAGATATAACAAACTCAATGTTGTAAAAAGTATAGGAAAGATATTTAGATATGGAATTTAGTTCATTAATTTAGATGTATTTTGACAAATCATGGCAGAGTTACATGCCTCAATGAAAGATGAATTGTTTGCCCTCAGAATGTTCCATTTTTGTGTCTTGAAGTGGTCTTTTTCAGAAGGAAAATGCGTATTATTCAAGATATCCATTCAGGTTTGATGAATATGTCTATACACTCTAATTTGTGAGGGGTTGTTTTGTTTATTTACTTAATTTAATTACCTGTTGGTGTCTTTCAGGGCTCCATAGAAAAGAGATACAAAATAATCCCAAATTAGTACAGCTCATCATGCACATTTCTTCAGCAATACCAAACTTCTGTTGTTTTTTTTTTTTAACATTTGCACACCAAGCTGGAGAAAGTAACTTTTTAATTGAACTCTATTTAGTATTTGGAGTTTTTTAAGAGTTAAGTTTCATCTTGCTAAGAGTTAAGTTTCATCTACCTGTATACTGTATATGTGTTGGTATTAAATTAGTTGACGATATGGGGATAAGGGGTGGAATGTCCTGGGTTGATGTTAAAATTGTATCCCCATTCATCTGTTTAGTTCAGAAATAAGTGTTGTATCATCTTGTCCTTCTGGTTTCTGCATTTCCTTTCTCTGTCATTTACCATATCTGCTGAATTAACCTGAGAATAGATTTCTTTTTCCTTTGTTTTTTATCTCTTGCTCTCTGTTCGACAGCATGGCACATGGATGCTGAGGTGTCATAGGCTCTCATCTTGCATCACCAAGAAACATGAGAGGTCACTATGAAAGGCATCTGATGATCAGCTCTTGTAATTGTCAGTGCATAGAGAGCTCTGCGTGGACTAGTAAGCCTACTGTCTTTTTAAACCCTACTACTTCTATAGAAAAATTGGTTTCAGAAGAAGATTGGATGACTAGTTCAGGCATGGCTATCAATAGCTCTGTCATGTGGTGTTAGTCGAAAATAAATCCTTCCTAAGGAAATATACTGCATCAGTAGCACTGCTGAACTAGTGAGATAATACTTCATCAGCAAAGTAACATTGTTGAATCAGGATAAAGTCCTTTGCAAGGAAATTAAATCATGTTCCAATGAACAAGCCAAAACTATCCATGTATCAGAATAAAAATTAATAGGAAAAAAAAATGGAAATATAAGGCATCTAAATGCACTAAAAAGAAGAAAATCCTTTGATCCCAGAGAAAGAACCAAAGAGATGAGCCCATCACACCTTAAGGCATAAATATAAACCAGGTTATTATTATAGGCACTTAATATTAATGTCCTACACGAAAACTGAATCTAGCAGACTTAAACGTATTGAATTCTGTTTCTAAATTTCTGATTCAAAAATGTAAGACAAATACACACTTAATCCCTGATATAGTATAGTCTAAATGAAAATATAGTACAACATGAAGATAGGTCCCTTCAGTCTCTTTAGCCACAACCCTTTTTCACTCAGCTGAAGCGCTAAAGAGAAAAAAAGTTCTAAAAAACTCAAGATTATTCATTCAAATGAAACAAGAAGAATGGGGGAAAGAATTATTATGTAGCCTTGTGTCTCTGCACTGAGAAATTCAGGACTTTTATCATCTCTTGAGAGTGTAAAATAGTACTGTTTTACCAATAGTGTTGAAAGCTCTGAAGTCAGCGCTTTACCAGGTAGGTGAAATCCTGCTTTGCATGTCTAGACACACTCAGAATGATAGCTCAGGCTATTGCAATGGACTTTGCAACAGTAGCAATTATTCACTAGTGTGTTCATATTCAGGTAAAACCACATGAATTCTATATATCTAAGACAATTCAAATGTATAAAACTCTCAGTTGAGGTTCAATTTCTGTCCTAACTGCTGTTCTCTTCTAAAGCAATTGAAGTGTTTGAACAATTTCCTACATTTTCTTTACCATATTGTATGCATTTTTCTTACCACTGGTCATTTTTTTCATTTCCCTATTCATCTATATTGGTTATAAAAAAAGGGAACAGCACAATACTCACCTCTTGCTATATTTATTGCTGGATGGTGTGCATTATCTTTGTGCCTAAGAAATTTATCTTTAAACACTTTAATTTTCTCTCCATTACTCAAAATCATTCAATTTCACCCATCATTCCCTGCATGTTTCCAAAATTTGTTCTGCTGAAATTGTCTCCTTAGGTCTCACTTCACTACTAGATATAAACTAAAAGAGATTGCATTACAACCTTCATGGTTACCTTTTTTCCCTATACTATAAAGCAGTAGTGTACTCATATTTACGGAACCCCTGATATTTATTTCTTGACATATCACAGCTTATATTTAAGAGTATTTCAATATTTCATCTTATACATTATCATCAGGCTTTTAAAAAAAATATTTTTTTCTTTTCTCATGAGTAATAGAAAATTATTTTTATTTTATTTAGTATATAATTAGATAGATGGTAGTCAATGTTTCTGATGTCTGTAGACTTTCAATCCTTTCTACATATATAGAGAAAAATTCTCATATAGGTGACAGATAATTTTAACTGTGTTAAAATTACATATTATGTTTATAAATTACCAATACTTTCTTCCAGCATTAACACAAATTCTCATCTTACAATGCCTTAAATGTGAAAAATGTGTACCTTCCTAAAGTTCTCTACCAGTCTAAATTACAATATTAAAATTTCTACTTTACTTACTTTATCTTTCAAGGATTTTTCAGCACAGCTCAAATTATGGGTGAAAATAGAAGAAATAAAAAAGATAATTTATTTTTATCAGCAAGATCTTTATTTATATTATTTTTAGGAGTTCTGTAAAACTTCTAGAATGTAACTTTAAAGGTAAAAGGATATCTGTGCAAATAGACTTCCCTTTCCCGTTATCTCCTGCTAGATCTCATTTCTATTTCCTCTCTAACCAGAGAACAGACAGTGATGAGAAGTGAGGTCACAGACTGTCCACAGATGGGGATCCTCCCACCTGCATCACCAGAAGATTCACAGAGCTCCTACAGCCCTAGGAAATATTCCTGCATAACAGGATTGACTTAGTTGTTCTTGTGCCAGAAGACAGAGCTAGAATCATTGCAGAAACAGAGCCCTTCTCTGCCCAGCTGATGCCTCAGGAACACTGGGGCTTTGGGAGGGACACATTCCATAGGGGGGCAGGTTGTGTGACCACCAACTGAAACAAAGTAGGAGAGTGTATAGCACTTGGCAGTGATTTTTAGTACAGGGCAGCATGATTAGCCACACAGGAAATTACTAAGTAAGCCATTAAGAGACCATCTTTCCCACTGATACATTTCATATAAAAAAAAATAAAAAAAAATCCAAAAGAACAAAAAAAACCAAAACCACACCAATTCATGAAAATATTCTTGTTATGTAGTATGCCCTTACGGTGAGCAGTTATATTTCATTGCATAGCTGAAACTGTCTTTCTACCGTCTTTCTACAGGTATCTAACCAATAGAGTTATTCTGTGTCTTGCTCCTCTTAAAGCAAGAGTTAAAATATATCCTTTATGTTTATCTTCCTCAACTGCCTCATTGAGAGAACAAAAATAAAAATGCAACAGTTCCAATTGGATAATTGGACTCAATTCTTGACTCTCAGAGAGAAAATATGCAGCTCTAAAGAACCAAATGCTGTCATTCACTCTTTGCTGCAGATAACAGTTTGCACTGTTGCAACAAATCAAATGCTCAAATATTAGTATGTGCTAGTTATCCAGCTACATTTGTATTATGAACAAGTGCATGGAAGGTCAGGACAGTCAGCAGGTCAGTGCTGCAGACCCGTACAGCGAAGCTACAGATGTCGGTCAGGAAAAGGGGTGTGTGTGTGTGTGTGTCATGGTTCAGTTGCTGTCAACAGTCTGAAAACATCAGAGCATCTCATTCATCCTTACAGAGGATACATCTTAGAACAGTCCAAATTACCACACGTGTGTTAAATGCCATTCAGAGAGTCTGAGTTTGTTTTCTCACCTTTTCTTTATTCCAAAGTGAGGGGAAGTTGGAGCAAAGAGGATATCATACTGTGTGTCAGGTTTCTTGTTTAAGACATTGCAGCTTTAAACCCATAATTAATGAGGCTGAAGTTTTACAGTTTCATGAATTCAGTGGGCTGTGTATTTCATGTAAAGTCACTGACAGGCTCATTATATCAAGCTGAAAACCCTTCCAAAACTCTGCCTTGTGGCACCCTCCAGTTTATGTATATGTCTGTCTGTTTTCTTCAGAATATCCAAGAGTAACCATTAGCTGGGTCATTTCTTCTCTTACTTTCCGGATGATCTGGAACTTCGTTAGCAAATAACCTTCACAGAAGGTAGCTTTTAAACAGTACCTCCACAAACAAAGTCGCAAGAGCAGGTTGTGCTATTTTTGTGGTAGTTTTCTCAGCTTGCCTCTGTTAACAGTGAAAGATAATGACATGTTTTTGTGTAGCTACCTAAAAGGCTGCTCCCTGGTTTATGGTAATTGTTTCGCTGAAGTCCACAAAAGGCATAATTGAATGTAAATGGAATAATTAGAAAATGGCTCCTGCAAATACCTGTGGTCTAAACATGTGCATTTATAGGCCTCACACAAAGGTAAATAAAACTTTTCAGCAAACAGGTGTCCTGCTCTGTTTAATTATTCTTCCAATGATTCTTTTATATACACTGAAATACACACTGGAATACTGAGATAGAAAAAAATTAGCAAGCTCTGTCACATCTTCCTTGTCTAAAGCTCTCATGACAATGATAGGCAAGGAAAATGGAGGGGGAGGATGCAGTAAGGGAAAATGTCATGTCTGTTAAATAGTCTTTAAAATACCTAGCAGAGGGTTGGGTTCTGAAAACAACATAAATATTTAATCCAAAGACTCTTTATATCATTGTTGCCAATTTCTTTTTCAATTTACAGCTTCAGTAGCATATTTTCTATTTAGGTTTGCTGCAGTGTTGACAGAGTTTTCAGTCTATAGGATATCTTTAAAGCTCTAATAATCTCAGACACCCACAAAGCTTGTATTCCCTCTTATCTCCCTGTTAAACTGCTTGTAGGTTGATTCAGTGCTGTAACTGTGATTTTTATATCAGACTCTGTAAACCCAGCTTCTCAAGCTCTTCTATTCTAAGAGGTGTCCCTTTGTCAGGGACCCCCCAACCCACTCCCCGGCCTTTTTATGAACCTCAGCTAACAAATTTCAAGTAAAATAAAAGATTGGCAAAGTTGAGCCATATATTCTCTTGCTTGTGCATAAAGGAATATTTAGGGATTGTAAAATGGATGTTTGGCTCCAACTTTTAAATATGAACACAACTCATTTGATCCATATTTGTTCAGCTTCTGTTAAGATACATTTGTGAGGGAGATGATTATGGTGAAACTGTTACTTTGCTATCTTGGATGAATAAGAGGCTAAATCTCTTGGGAAGGAATACAACTTATTCTACCCTTACATTCTTCAAAAAAGAAAAGAGAACAAGTGAATGGAGGAACACAAGACCTCTGTGTGCTGGTTACAGTAAAAAAAAACCTTTCTGTATAAAGAGCGAGATAATTCTCACTAGTCTGGAAGGAAGGGAAGATTATGGCCAGTCATCCATGTGTTCATGGAATACATCCACTTCTATACAGTGTGTATTCTGGAAGGTTAAAAAATAACTTAAGCTGAATTTCTCTTTCCATTTTTTTTTTTTTTTTCTGTACTCTTATAGATTCAGGAATTAAATTTCCTAATGTTAGAAAATAATGTTTCTAATTGAAATTTTGCCACAATAATCATCTCACTGCATTATGGTGTAGCATCATTCCCAAAAAAGGTGTCTGTTCTGCAGCTTCAGTGGCACAATTTCATTAGCCTTTTCCTGTCTCAGAATCTTCACAAAAGAAAAATGTCTCCTCAGAAAAAGCATTATAAATAAAATTATCAACCCCTTTTTTTTAAAAGGAATATGCTAGAAATACTTCCGAGAGCTAAAAATGTCAATGACAAGGTAAACCTTAAATGATTTATACTCACAAAATGTCAAGAGTATAACGCAAAATATTGTCTTCATAAGACTATTGATTATGTTGTTAAATGCTAAAAGCAAAAGCAAAAAAAGTTATTTGGTCTTAAAGCTTATCCTTAGGATTGTCCACAGTTCAAACAGATGGTCAAAAATGAGGTTGAGAATATTAGCATAAATAACACATTGAAAAAGAACCTTCCTAGTCTTTACTGTTTTGCATTTTGGGAATGAAGTTTAAGAATAAATTTTTAAGTGTTGTTGATATCATTCTAGTCAGAGGTGAAATGCTTTCAGCATGTCTTCCTGCAGTAACTCTCTCACAAAAAGCAGTGTTATCCACTGCAATCCAGGCTAAACCAGAACTCCCCAAGTTGCAATCCTGTGTCCAACATCAGCTTCCTCTGCTATTTGAGATCACTTCAGTATACATCTAAGATATTCTTCAGGACCACTGATTAGGAGGACCACATATCAGAAGGTTTTATAAGAGAACTTGTGTCTGTTCCTAACTTGCTGAGTAAAACTAAAATGTAATGCTACACCTAATGTGTAAGTTAGACTTCTCTAAGCTGATGCAGTTCAGTGCTTTGATTGCCCCTTGACTGAAATGGGCAGAGTTTTAGAGAGTAAGTATGAAAATAGCATGAAGCCAGCCTTATTCTCTAATGAGCCTTTGATCATGTAATAACTCCTCCTGCAGGAAATCCCTTGATGGCATGTTTTCTCAATTACCTTCCCCAGACAATACTTACACAGAATTGAGCTAACAGAAGACAAAAACAGATTATTAGACACTGATTCTAGTTTTCATTTTCTGCCTCCCTCTCTGCACAGCAGCTACACAAATCTCTCTTCACAGTCCAAAATAAATGTTCCGTGAATGTAATGTTCTTCACAGTAGAGGAAGCACAAGCAGCCCAGGCTAAAGAGGAAAAGCTAAAAATGTCAAAATACAGCTTCCAAATAGACATCAATACAGACAGACTGATACTCTGCAGAGAATTATACAGTTCTCCCATGATAAATAACTTCCTTAAAGAAAACAAAACAAAACCAAGCAATGCTTCAAACAAAAACGAATGATAAAACAAACAAAAAAGAAAGCAAAGAAAAAGAAAAAGGAAATTATCTTTAAAAACATAATAAAAAAGAGGAAAAGACTCGGGGAAGGACTCAAGGTTGGTTTCCATTCTATGGTGAAAATTTGGTGTAAGATGAATCAACATCAGGAATTTTGAAGTGGAAAAGCATGTGGTTGGTCATACCATCAGTAAGATTTTGGTGGAGTGAATGCAATTTTGGTCAGTGTGTGACATATCTGCAATGTAAGCAGAAATAGTTTGTCTAATTAAGTGTTTTCTTGACATTTATTATTCTTATTACTGGCTTCATTATTTCTGTACACATAAACTGAACTACAGTAACACAGTAACACTCACACTTTCTCATAAGGACAGATGCAGAATGATTTTTGTTTTATATTTCTGTTGCAGAGGTTGTCAGTATTTTTTTCTCCTTTTTTACAGAAATAGGACCAAATTATTTCTTTGTGTCTGGAAACTGAAATAATAAAATATGTGTTTGGGTTTATTATGCATTAGCTCAGATATAGTTTCTGAACTAAGCTGTCCAGGTCAAAAAGTGGTCTTCGAGCTGGGAGAATGATTGTAGACAAAACAATTTAAATCCAAGAGAGGCATCTGGTCTGTACTGAAGTAAAATAAATAATGCTACATTTCTGTCCCAGAAAGTGTCTGATTATCAGATCTGAAGATACCAAAAAAGAAAGGATGTGGAATAAAAGCAAGCTTTCTGCAACTCATAGTTCTTTGCTAAAGTGATAAAGTAAGAAAAATAAGTACCAGGGTAAAAGAGAGACAAAATAATAACAATAAAAAGTAAAACAAGATCTAAAAAAAATACACCTCTAAGTAATTTAACAGCATATTTCTGGGACCTGGCATTCTTATTTCTTCTCCCAATGACTGTTCATTGTTTGTAGCTTTACATAACCATGCTTCACTATGAAAAATGTGAATTAACTTACAGAGAAATAAACACTGCTTTAGAAAATAGCATTATGTTTGTGATGTTTCAGAGAAGGAAAATTCTCATTCAGAGCTTTCCAAAGCGGTGATGCTTTCAGTTGTTTTTTTTCTGTCTCAAAACCAATTATGGAGGTTTTCCCTATTCTATGCTGCAGTCTTCTTAGTCCACTTGCAGTGCTCCAGCTGCAAATAAGTCAGAGGGAGAGCTGTCATCACACTGAACGGAGCTGGAAACAAGATCTTGACTGGCTTGAGCACCGGATACCCAAAGTGAGCAGGGCAACTCTGGGTCTTTGCTAGCAGAGATGCTGGGGGGTCACACCTGCTGCAGAGACCCCTTCTCAAAACAGCTAAAATCCAGGAGAGGGTTGGCAGCATCAAGGATTTATGCTGCATTTAAATGGCCATGAGACTGAAGACATGGGCCTTCATCTAATTTTAGGCAACTCTCTTTGCATTCTGTCATTCCTGCCATTCTGTAAATTGGAAAGCAATACTCTTTGAGTTCCTTATCAGGATGCAAATATTAACGCCTATTAGGAAATCAAACATTGTAAATAAAGATCCCGACTGGTAATAGATACTAAATAGATTAATTACAAGTGAAGTTAAACTAAAAATTTTGTTTACAGTGATTGAGGAACACAAAGAAAATATCTGCGTCTCCAACAGATGGGGATATAAATATATGAGTAAATTTAACCACAATCTGTTTTAACAGTCTCCAGGGTGAAAAAAAAAAAGGACATTGAATACATCTTTGAGAAATTTTTAAAATACACTTAATTTTAAGCAATTATTTCAGAATTATAACAAAAATTATCTATAATTTAGTTATCTGAAAATCTTTACAGAAACTGACACGCTGCTAAGATTTCATAATTAAGCTAGCAGACAAAAATGGAGTCAATTGTAACTATGAATCATCTAGATCACTGAAAAGAAATGTAGAGCATTAAATGATGAAGTCTCTTATCAGTCATTTGCTGGTTATCTGTCAGATTTAAAGAAACCCTGATACAAGGCTAGAAACAGGATTCAGGATTACTAATGAGAAGCAAAAATAAGTTTCACTCAAGGATAGGCAATCTACTTTTTTATACACAGAATTTTAAAGAATGTCTTAATGTCAGATCTTCAATGGATTAATTAACATTTTCATTTTCATGCCATATTTAAAATTTTAAGATCCACTGTCTAATGTGTTTCAAAATAAATTACATAGGCTGCATTTGCTTATTCTATTTATCTTGACAAAACAATTTGTCACCTTAAAAAGAGGCAGCAAAATTGTACCATTGGTGTGACTAAGACGCCAAGAAGCGAGGCTTCATGTATCATTCAGTGCAACAATACATGAAAAAAAACACCATATCACATATAGGTAAGCCTTGAGGAACACTGGCAAATGTGGACTAATACGTATCAATTCCCATATTTTACTAATCTAAATATTCTGCAAAAATTTTGATTAAAATTCCCATTTGTGCTGGGCAAGGTGTTAGGTAAGTGGCATGATTATAGTATACTCATCTTCATAATGAGTTGCTATAAAAATGACTGACAATAGACAGCATTCATATTAAAAACTAATCTGTACCATCAATGGGGTAAAAATCACCAGACTCAGGATCAATTATCTAGTTCTCATAGCCTCTAACTGACAAGTAGAATACATAAACTTGGAAAAATTCAAAGTTCTGCAGAATTTAGGACATTCAAGCTAAGTTCACGCTGTTCACTTTTTAGTGTAAAAGATGTCAATATTAATTACAATGAGTAAAGAACTTTATAGCCTAACAAACAGATGAAAAATTGGGTCACTCAATTCTGCTCTAGAACAAGACTCCTTGTAGTTCATGTTGTATGTATTAATCCATGGATAGCTTGTTACAAAGGCCATACATATCTTACATATCTTCTGTTTAAAATATAAATCCTTGCAGTGATTTTGTCAAAGCCTCAGTTAAAGAAAAGCTATTTGATTTATAAATCTGTTTTTTGCCAGCTTCCAAAGGAATCCTAGTAGGCCTATAGGCTAAGTGTGTAGACAAAATGAAGTACTACAATCTCCATAGTCTTATCTCACTAATTTTGTTCCGTAATTAGAAAAGGGCATAAGAGACATATTGTTGATGTGCAGCATAGTGGAACTTGATCTTGTCAAAAGGATGCTAGTAGTACAGATTTTTTACCTTATAGATAGTCCACACACATTAAGAAGAATTGAACTTGTTTCCTGGAAGTGGGTCCTTAGTTCAAGTTAAAGTGATTTTATCACATAAACATCTCAAACCAGAACATATTGGAGGCAAGATGGATAACCATTTGAGAAATAAATGAATTATTTTGTTCTCTTGCTGTAACATAATATCTGTATTTTGAGACCATTCTCTTTTTTTTTTTCTTTTTTTGCAGTCACTTCGCATAAACACAAACGTTAAAAGCCAAGCAAATCAACCAAATAAATCCAGTTACCAGGACAAAAACTAAAAGGTAGAGAAAATGCAATGAATTTACAAGAAAAATGCAGTTGTTATCATGAAACTCAGTCTGCCAATACAAGCTCTCACAGATTCATGAGTAGAATCTGAGTTGATTCACGGTTTTGTAGAAACTAAAATGATCCCTAGCTTCATTGGAAATTTCTGTAATATGATATTAGACTAGTTATTACTGCAATGTGAACCCATGTAAAACTGGAATAAAGAAACAGGAAAAGAAAATAAATCTAAAAAACAGAATACCTATCACCAGGAAAGAAAATTTTGAGATGAAATGTGGACAACTGACAGTATCAATATCCTAGTTATAATTGTGTTCCTTTGATTTTAAGGGCCATATTTTGTGTCCCTCAGGCTAGATTTTGACCGAAGATCATCTGTATGGTAGAACTCTGTATTGACCTTAAAATATATAGAGAGAAGCAAGAATCCAGAGCAAGTAATTTGTGGTAAGTTAAAGATAAAAGCTAAAATGAAAAAGCCTGAAAAACTTTATCAAATAGAGGTAAATATTTAGCTGTATTGCAGACATGTTTCTTGAACTCTTTCTTCTGAATCTAAAGGACTGATTCAGATATTTCGTCTTCTGGAAATTTCAGAGCAATACACATGCTTCCTCAGTTACCAAGTTGAGAGGAGTCTGTGATTTAAAATTCTGCTATCTGAAAACTTACTAAGTCATATTATAGTATACTGGTCTATAAATAACTCCCAATTTTCATAAAGCTTGAACACAAATAGGTTTTGTTTCTTTGTTTGTTTCTTTTTTTGTTTCTTTTTTCTTTTTTTTCCTCATTAGTGAACTTCATTTCAAAACATTCAAAGAGAAAGATAAAAACATGTCAGTTAATTAGGTATGCTGAAAATATCTCTTCACTTTGAAACAACCGAACTGTCTGATATATTTCAAAACAGAGCAACAAAATCTGCGTTCAGTCACCTTTCTGCTCAGTCTAAGATAGTGAATGTTGTCCATCACATAGTCAGAGATGAACCTTTTAACAGCTAATCAACTCAGTAAAAGTCACTGCAAAAAACTCACTAAATATTGAAGTCCAGTTGGAGACATATATAGTCATGGTTCTCTTGGTAATGTTCAGAAATATTCAGAAAAAAAAATAATAGTAATATTCAGAAAATAGCAATAAATCTGAAAAAATACTTATTTTTTTTATTATTTTCTAAACTGAGCTTTTTATAATATTATTGAATAATAGTTCCAAGAGAATGAAGGTGAAATCATACTGTAAATGAAGATAAAAGGATATTTATAGCCTGATATACAGTATTTTCAACATGCAAGACAACTGAAAGAAGCTTCATGTTCTCAAAGTCCTCAAGTCCTCATAGGGACTTGAAAAACTGTGGTACCTGCTGAAGAGACAAAAAAAATCAAGGCACAATCAGCCCAGGAGATTTCTAGAGTAATTGGATGATAATTTCCTGACAGGGATGTTGGAACAGCCAAGAGAGGCTTTGTCTGTTTTATCTCATGCTTACAAACATGGAAGAGTCAGGCTGAGGGAGGGTATTGGCTGCAGTTGATCAATATCAGCATTCTGAGGGAAGAGGACCAAGACAAAAAGTTGAATCATAATCCTGGATTTCAGGAAAACAGAATTTGGTCTTTGACATGCTAAGATCTACTTGTAAGAATCCTGGGAAAAGCGGTCCTGGAATGAAGTCATGGAATGTAGTCATGGAATGCAGTCACAGTTTAACAAATGCTGAAACCCACCTGGACTGAATCCAACAAGCAATCCAATCCTTCCTTGTGAAAGGAGACAAGAAGGGTTTCTACAGATATATCAGCAGGAAAAAGAAGACTAGGGAAATCATGGGATGGTTGTAGGAAACGGGGGCAGAGAACTGCTGATGAAGGACATGGAGAAGGCCAAGCACCCAATATCTTCTTCAGTGTGGGGTTTTATGGGTAAGCCCTCAGAAAAGTGAGGTTTCTGAGACCTGTGCGAAAGTCTGGAGAAAACAAGTGTTGCCCTTGGTGGAAAATGATCATATTAGGGAATATTTAAACAAACTGGACATATAAAAGTTGATGAGACTTGATGAGATGCACTATTAAAGTATGGAGGAACTGACTGATGATATTGTGAGGTCATTCTTGATAATCTTTGAAAGCTTATGTTGGCTGGCAAAGATGCCTGAGGTTTGGAAGAAAGCAAATGTCACTACTCCCTCCATGAAGGGCAATAAGGAGGATGTGGAAAACTTCAGGTTTGTCAGCCTCATCTCCAACTCTGTGAAGACACCAGAGAAAATCCTTCTGGAAATTTTTCCCAAGAATTGAGGTCAAGAAAGTGCCTGATATTAGTCAGTATGTATTTCCAAAGGGGAAATCATCTTTGGTCAACATGATAGTCTTCTATAAACACTAGCTTTGTAGAAGAGGGAAGAACAGTAATTGTTGTTTATTATTACTTTAGCTAGGTTCTCAGCATTATACCCCTTAATAGCATTACAGATAGACTTATGATATGAACCAGATCTGTGAAAAATGAGGCAAATTGTAAGCTGGCTTGCCTATCAATTAAAAGGATTTTAATCAGTGCTAGTAAGTCAAGCTACAGGCCAGTAATTAGAGGCGTATCCAAAGGGTCTCATATTGTTTAATAATTTGATTAATCATATGTATGATAACAGTGTGCAAGTCTGAACATTGCATAAAGGAGGAGTGTTCAATAAAGTAGAAATTTGTGCTGGCATTCAGAAGGACTTCAGCAGGTTGGAGATATGAGCCAACATCTCTCCAGAGGAAGGACATGAAGCTGAACAAGGGGAAATTACAAGTCCTGCACCTGAGGAAGAACAAGTCTATGTAGCAGCCCAGACTAGAAATAAACCAAGTAGAAAGCAGTTTTACAGAGAAGGGCATGGGGATTCTGGTGGACAGCAAACTGAACTTGAGCCAGCAGTGTGTCCTTTCAGCTAGGGAAAGTAACTTAGCCTTGATTGCATTAGGAGGAATACTGCCAGCGGGAGAGGATGTGGAATCTTTTCCCTTCTGGTGAAACTCATCTACAGTGCTGGGCCCAGTTCTGGTCTCCCCCATATAAGAGAGACAAAGACTTAATAGGGTATAGTCCCTAGTTAATGGCCACAAAGATGATTAAGGGATTGAACATCTGTCATATGAGGAAAGGCTGAGACCACTTAGATGGAGAAGAGAAAGCTTCGCAGAATCTGACAAGGGGAAAATGGAACTAAACCTCAGTGGCAGCCAGTGAGGGGATAAGAGGCTGTGAATACAATAAATTATCTTTGAATGTGAGCAAAAACATATTCCTCACTGTAGGCATAATTGGACATTTGAAAAAGAGGAGCTAGGGAGTCTCCATCCCTGGACAAAATTCTCTAACTGACTCTTCTTTGTACAGGGGCACTGTACTCAAGTCCCCAGATGGCCCTTCCACCTGAAGGCGGTCTTGGACTCAGCAATTCCAAACCTCAACGATTCTGTGATAGGATTCTTCTACGATAAGCCCACAGGCCAGATGTACTTATGCCAAATTAGCATTTTTAAGATAGATATTAGTGCATAAAATTGCTTAGCAAGTGTACATATCAGAAATTTTTGTTGGCCTACCTGAACCCAAATGGGCCAGACAGTTTGTGTGGTTACAGCATAAAGAGAGTGATAATGGTTATCATTGTGTTAGGCTGCTTTTCATTCCCTGGGCATAACAGCCAGCAGTCTACTTGTGGGAAGATGTCATTAAGACAACCTTTGGCATAAATCCATCTGACTGAATGAATTGGTACCTTCAAAACCAAATCACTACAGATTTTATCTCTGGTGGTCAATGTTGCCCAAGGAACAGTAACTACAGATCCTTTACCAATTTTTAGTGTTTTCATATCATTTCTTTTAGGTACATTCAATGTAATATATTCTATTTCTACCAAGCAAAAGTCCTACAGTCATGGCAAAGAGGAAACGCTAAGATTTTGTCTAGTTTTTTTTTTTTTTGGTTTTTTAAACTTAGGACTAGATTTCCTAAGTATGTTCAAAAATAATATATTCCATGATCAGGAAAGAAAGGCATAATGTCACTCCTTGAAGAAGAAACAGGTAAAAAGGAAAGCTGATATGTTTGTCCTCAAGACCATATGTGTTGTTTCCTTTAATTTATATAGCCATCTTTTTTCTTGAGTTCTCACAATTTTTCATTCCAGCAGTCATAGAAGGATAATGTTCTTGAATAGAAGTAAGGGAAAATATTTCTTTAATTTTGCTTAGAACTATATTTTGTAGAAAATTTCTAATTATTTCCATAAAATTATAGACAGAATTGCT
Source organism: Thryothorus ludovicianus (assembly GCA_013397245.1). NCBI lineage: Eukaryota > Metazoa > Chordata > Aves > Passeriformes > Certhiidae > Thryothorus > Thryothorus ludovicianus. The sequence goes on along the minus strand of VZTB01005797.1, from coordinate 9,128 downwards.
ATAGATTTCAGCAATGAGAGGCTTTTTGACCTAAGAGAGTGGATAAGATGAAAGAAGGAAAGGTTCCTGGTGTTCGGCTTAACCAACCTCTTAATTATAACTCTTTCAAACTTTGAACAATCAATACTCTTGTTCCAAAGCTTGTCTTGTATATCTGTGTTAATCTACTTATTTTTTTTAAATTTCTAATGCAGCTGATTTAATATATAAATCATTATAGATGATATGTAAACATGACATTCTATTCCTATACCCCAAACATGTAGGGAAATTTCCAGTAAAATGAGCCAGTGTGATAGCCCCTTTGGGTTGGTTTTATTATTTTTATTTTTTGATTATTCTATTGCTGCAGTGATTAGGATTTCAGGCAATGAGCTAAACCAATAAATTACTAGACTGGCAGTCAATCAGATCACTATCACTTCAAACATCATTTAAGAAGATCTACATTTTTTATTATTTATATAGCTCCATAGTTCATGGTGCTACATAGAACAAATCAAAGACAGATTCCCTGCCCCCTAAGAGCTTACAGTCTAGGCAAGTACAAGAACAACAGGAGAAGATAACACAGGCAGGGGACAGAGAGGGGTAATAAATGAAAATAAAGACAGTTAGATTACAGTCACATGAAAAGCTAATGTATTTATCTTGGTGGATACAATCTGGGCAGATGAGGTGTTTGAGTAACTTTATTTTAAATTAGAACTAGATTTAAAGGAAGGCCAGAAGAAAAGGGCTTTGAAAATAAATTTCATAGTGTCAGAGGTGCTTGTAGGAAGTCAGAGAGGCAAGACTGGAAGGGAACAGGACACTAGCATGTTTGAGATTGGAAAGCAATGATCTTCTAAGTAAGAGAAGCCAACCTCACCGCCCCTTTATTTTGCTATACATCCTTGAAATCCTGACAGAAACACAATCACTTCTGTACCCCTAGTTCTGCCTTAAATGTTATATCCATAGATATTTGGGGCTGTAATGAATAAAAACTTGATTCCTCTTAAGTAGTAGTTTTGACACTTCTTTCAAAGGAGTATTTCAGTTAGCATATTTTGCGTTTGTTGATGTATTTGTAGACTAAGTGAAATTGTATCTGCAGTACTTCACATTTTTCTAAAATCCTTAATATAACAACAATAAAACATTATTTTATAGCATAATGTTTTACCTCTTCGTATGATATTACCTCTGCTCATGATCCCTTTTCCCTGAAAATATTTTTATTTTGTAGAATATTAGGGCATTTCTCGTATTTGTGGCTTTTGATTTTGGCACAATATGTTTTTTCCCTCATAAACTATGTTTTTTCACTTCTGAAATATTAACAAGTTAGTGTAGTAGGACTAAACTGTGTTATTTTAAGAGTGTGAACATACTATGAAATCAGGAAAGATTAATAAACAGAGCCTCAAGTAATAATAAAATGAAAGAAAAGGTTATTTCAAATCTATACTGAATTCTTCAACTGAAAATTGAGACAGAAATTTCAGAAAGAAATATCACATATAAAATCCACCAGATACTCCCTGTATATATTTGTATTTATGTTTATAAAAAAGGAGAATACCATTAAAAAGGCCTGTTGCTGTCTATAATGGGACAAATCCTCATTTTCTATAAAGCACCAGAGACCTCCTGATTTCATCCAACCATTTGGCTCGTAATTTTCACTACATGTCCTCCACAAATGACATTTATCAACAACATAAAAGGGGTTTTGTCCTTTTTTACTAGTTATCTATTGCTATACAACCATGCTGAGGCAACCTAAAGATCTAAATAGTGTCTTTTGTATCTTAAAGATTACAGGTGTCTATTTTCATTGTAACAGACGTGGGGAGAAAAAAAATCCTGTCAATTTTTTACCTCCAATTGTCATCCACCAGGAAGCACCATTTCACTGAGCTATAACTCCATCAAAATTCTTCTCTAGAGTGACCTTTGAGGTCAATCAGAGAAGCATCCATCATCCTGTCCTGAGAAATCAGCAGACTAATTAAACTCTTATATGAAACTGCATAAAGTATTTATATAAGGCCTCCAAATTTTCGTGGGCCAGATACTCTCTTGATTTTTGCTAGGAAGTTCCATCAATTTTAATGACAGTAAAGAAATTTATGCAGCATGAGAATTTTGGAATTTTGGGATTAGCTTTTCAGAGGCCTTTCAAAACAAAGAATTTTTTTCTTCAGAATTGAGGAATTTTTTTTATTTTGCAGCAGTGAAAAGAAAATGAAGCTTTTGAAAGATATTGAGCTTTTTTAAGTACAAAATTATCAGGAGTATTTTCTAGGCTTTTGGGGGTCAGATTTTTATTAGTCAATTTTTTGTAAATGTTTTAATACAGAAATAATTACTGGTGTACAACAAAGTAACAACATGAGTTAGTGTATGACTGTTGAAAAAAACCACTTTATCCTACTATGAATCTGTGGAGCCATGCATTTTTAGTCTCGATTTTTAATACAAATTTCCAGTCCCTTTGCATGTTTCCCTCCATAATGGAATGATGAAATTCTGACCAAAATCTTAACTAAGCTATACTACCTCTGTGACAGCAGTTTTATTCCTTGGGGAACTTTGACCCAATAAAATATTTGGGGCATATTCTACATTCACTCTTACTTTGGCTCACATAAAGCTTAATGAGAATTAGTCTTGTGCATCAAGGTGAGAATGAAATACTGCTTATTTCAACATCCTCAATGGAGAAAAGAACGGTGTGTTTGAATATAATACATCATTTTATTACATGATTTTACAAATTTTATTGTAAATCATCAATCAAATGCAATAGCCAATTTTTTCCATTTCAAGCCATCATAATGAGGATTTTTCATTGTTATGACAGTAACTTTTTTCCCCTTTGTGTTTTAAAGAATTAACTTAAATATAAATTATGTAAGTATACCCATTTCCAGAAAAATTGCTTAAAGTATTTTTTAATTCTGTATACTTCAGACAAAGATAACCTGTTCTTCGTTATCACATAAATGGGGATGAAACTCACAAATATAAGAGAATTTGCTTTCTCAGTCCCTGCTCACAATGGAAATGGCCAGCTCAATCTCTATGAAGATATATGATAACTGGGTAGTAGACACAAACCTCCCATTTACCCCCAAATTTAATTTTCTAATTTCTACAGTTTGGGTGATATATTTCTGTGCCATAAAGATGGGAATAAGATTAAATTAAGCCCAAGTAAACAATCAATCTCTTTACTCACCAATTACTTATTTTCTATGATTATTTTAACATTTTTGGGGGGTATTTTAATACTTTTAGGGGTTAAAAATCAAATTTTTTTTTTTTCCATGTAAAGACCATCTTCATAATATTTTTTGATTGAAATAACATTTCTACTTAGTCCATACTATACATTTCTTGTT
>VZTB01005795.1:3094-19334 GCA_013397245.1 Thryothorus ludovicianus | reverse complement strand
TGTTAGATAATGCAAGTATGACATTAATGTCTCTATGTTCCAAGATTAATTTAAATTTAAAGATTCTCTCTCATATTCTTTAAAACCCCACTACAAAAATTTAACCCAATTACTAAAAATCAATATGCTCATGTTTTAATTTCTGTATACTAATTGTTGAATTCTTTTATTGATAAAATGCATTCATTGCAATTTATCAAAAGCTTGAGTTCTCAATTTTTTTTTTCAAGTGGATAAAACAGAATGAAATTTAACTAAGAAGTTTTTAGACTAGTTAAATGTGATTTTAACCAGTCACTACTAAGGGACTGGTTTTTTTTGTCTTGAAATTGATGAAATGGGTCTCGGTACTAAACACTGATTGTTTGGGCTTACACGTTTGGAATGTTTGATGGTACACACTCAGTGCACACATAACACAGTTGTGGAGCTAGGTCTCTCTGAATCCAGAAAGTTTTAAGCATTTCTTCCTTTACTGTCGAAATACCCAGCTGTTTTAGAATCTGTTACACAGCCAGTATTAGTTAATGATGCAGAATTAGGTGAACAACTGTAGACAGATAGCTGAATGAAGTTGGAAAGATACTCTATCATATCTATCTCTGTGACTACCAATAATAGTAAAGAGAGAGCAGCTTATGCTTTATCTTATGCCAGCAGCCAATGTACACTCTTCCCAAAGCCTTAGTTTGCTCTTTTCTTACATGTCCTAAAGCTTGAGTTGCTGGTGGTTTGTGTTTTGTTACCTATATGAAGCCAGCTGAGGTGTACATCAGGGTCATGACATCCCACGCTCTTGGTGATGCCCTGACAGGATTATTAGAGCACATTCATTGGAAAAGGGATTACACAAAGCAGAATGGCAGCACCAGAGACCACTCTGTTGATGGTTGAGGCTGCTTTCATCCTGAAAGGGATTTTTCCCAGATGTAGAGTCATACCTGAAGGAGAATATTCATTTCAATTATTTACAAGAACATCCAGACTAGTTGAATCTGGTGCTGAGCTATTCCCAGCAAGATACTGTTGCTTCTGACATGTAAATTAATAACTCTGCAAGGCACTGCACATTAACAGATGCAGATCTTAGAAGACATCTCTCTCTTATCCTGTCCATAATTTAGATGCCAGTTTAGAAGATAGTCCAGAGTCCTGCAGTTAGGTGAGCTTGAGCTGTTCTCATTTAAAAGGGAGGTTTTGCAAAATGCTTAAAAACTCAGTGAGGATTACACATCAGAGACCTAACACTGAAGTCAAAACATGCTCACAAACTTTTTCAACTGCTTGTTAGCCAAAAATGCTTTTCCTGAAGATTAAATACAGGTACATATTTACTTATATTTTTTTCCACCTCCTAAGCTATGGTTTGCTCAACTAAATTTTGGCCATTTCTAAGTGTCCCAAAGTCCTAATTTCTTACTGCATAATTATCTTCATTTACAGAAGGTTAAACATTCAGTGATTTTAGGCATTCTCAGGGTTAGACCCTGAGGCTGAAATTTTGGAGGAAAATTCAACCAGAAGAAGTTTAAATACACAATTAGGTCATCTGTGATCTCTGTATACCCTTTTTATGCATCTAGCTCATAACTAACATTTTATCTTTCAGTAATTAATAAAACTCATAAAGAGTTTGAAGCTACTGACCTCACTCTAATTATTTCTTTTACTGTTTTTACTGTTTTACTGTTTATCTTTTGCCAATTAGTCTTAAATGCAGGAAAGAGTAGGAGGATTGAAAATCCCTAAGCTTTTATTCACTTGGGCCATTTCATTAGTGATTGTAGAGGTCAAAGCAATTTTCATTGTTATAGGTAGATTTTAATTTTTCAGATTAGAGTTTGCTTTCTATTTTGCTAACAATTTTCTCATGTTATTAAAAAAGTACCAGAAATTTTCATCTGAGGTATGAAATTATTACAAATTTATGTGCTATTAAATTACCCTTACTCAAAGATAATCCATGACCAGGTTAAGATGCCTTTAGAAGGTGATGTTGGAGTTGCTCATTTGCTTTCTGCTAACACAGGACTCTGGCCAGCAGAGGTCATACTGAGCCAGTGGGATTTCATATTCCTACTTTTCTTAATATCTCTTCAGGTAAAGTTTCCAGTAAAATACAAAATAATGCTTCCAACAGAAATATCTGATGGCTGTGAGAGTATTCCTAGCAGGAACTGAGCACTTTCTCCTATGGCTGCACGTTGCCAGTTATTTTTCTGCACTCTGACAGTAGTATCTTGTGATTCTGGCAAAATCCTTTGTTGGGCTTTGCTTGATTCCATTATTAATGTCAATCTCTTCTCCATAACTGTCCATCCACTCAGCTCAAATGGCTTCACTGGCAGGTGCCAGTTCTACAGCTTGCAAAACACAAGTCCGTGGGAATGATGACTTTCTCAGGGCAACACAACAGCAAGAGACACAACTAGGAGTAGAACTTCACCTCTTAACCATAAATGAGCATGTAAATCAACAGCCCACAGAAACTTTCATCAGACTGTACAGCCTGGGTGCTTTACCTCAAGCACCAGAAGAAAGAAAAAATCTAGGACTGCCCAGGCAGTAGAAGATATTACTCCTTTCTCTGGGGAAGGGATGGATTGATCAAATGTATGGAACTGCACCAAAAACAAAACACTTATGCAAATTATTTCACAGTGGAGCAAAGGCAGGGATAGTCATATTGCAAGTTTCTCTTCACAAGTCGAGAGCAGCACTCAGGAACCAAGGCCAAAGCAAAGGTACCTGATAGATGATTAATTCCAGGAGATAGCTAACAGGAACTAGGCCAGAGAGAGGAGAAAAATGAGGACTTAAGCTGATAAAAGAAAAGGAAAATGAGGCATCTGTGACCACTCCTGACTGGTGATCAGGGGAAAATTACCTAGAGATATTTTGGACAGCAAAATTAGAAACAAATAAAGGCTGAAATGGGATAGAAGTGTGACCTACTTGCTTTCAAAAATAAATTGGTAGATACTATATTTATTTGTCCAGTCACTTTTCAATCTTGCTATCTTTATTAGGTGTTGCACCATCTCTGAAGACTCAAAATGTTGTTTTGAACATATGCAACAGTAAGCTTTATTGTGATTAACTTAGCTCACCAGGCTGACCAGTGGCTGGAAGATTGTTTACTATTTCTTTAACCTGAGAGAGAATTCACATGGCAGTAGAGCAGTCTAGTCACTCAGAAACAGGCAATGAAAGATAAAGAAGTTTTAGATGAATGGTTCTCATTCTCTTTGACAGAACTCATGTATCCAGGAAAAAAAAAAACTTTTCCTACCAGATTTCTGATTGTTTTAATTATTTTTTTCTTAAATGTTTTTTTTGCTTTCATGACTTCCCTGTGGCCTAATAGTATAATTTTTGCTCTCTTTGCTTGCACATCATATGTGGGCTACAACATGTATTAAATCCTTCTGGATTTTAACTAATATAAAAGAAATGGATCTCACAATATGTCAGTTATGGGTGGAATTCAGTCTGGTATTAACTGGTTGGAACCCATACCAATACGAAGAATTTCTTCTGAACATGAAATCTCCCTTTTCTCTCATCTGTTGACCCTCGAAACACCATTCACATCTTGTTTATCTAAGACCTTGAATCAAGTTTATTTACAGAAGCTTCATTTAGGAACTGTCACCATCAACTGGTATGGACAAAACTATATCATATTTATACTTCTATATGGTCTATCTACTGTATACTGTACACCGTAAACTATATACTATATTCTGTATACTTTATGTCATGCACACCTTACGAAATTAATAATCAATCCTTTATATATGTATCAGCAGTGTTAATGACATATACAATATCCCAGTGAAACGATGGCTTTTTAAAACTAGAAATTTATGAACGCATGTGAATCATCTTGCTTGCAAAGGCTTCCACTGAGTGCTGTGATCAACAGAATCCAGCTTTGCAGAGTTAGGCTCCTACAGCAAATAGATCACTTTCTCCAATGTAGAATTTTTCCTCTAAGAAATTTTAAAGTTCAGAACATAACGACATTTTATTTTCTGGTTTTTTTATACTATAGGACATATCTTATTACATGAAAAGAAAATACACAAACTTACATCTAAAGAAAATAAATCTGTAAATGGATCACACAATCAATTCAACAAATAACAGTCTAGTACAAATTGTTTCATGTTTGGTGTACAGCCAAAATATGCTGAAAGTATGTACATTATTTTTGGCAAAGCTTGAATACAGCTTGGAGCATGCTACTGGTTGCTTACTTTTCTCTTACCACATTTCACATAAATACTGCATGCACTGAGTATAGTAGATAATGAACTGTAAACTGTATTGCTTACTTGTATCCCTGCTAAAGAAAAAAACAAAAAGCATCTGAGAGCACTTGGAATGTGTGGGGTTCAAACTTCTTAGTCATTTTTGTGCAGTGCTGGCCTTTGTGGTATTCTGGGACACGTTAGGATTCAATTAGCAGGAGTCTGCTTTGTTTTCTTTTTTAGTATAATGTAGAAGCATGACACTGTCTAAATAAAACTTTAGTATAAAAATAACCTCTTTCATAGTCAAATGATATGAACATTGGAGAAAAGTAAACAAAAGCAAAGAAAGGAAAGGACACTGAATGTAGAGAACAACTTCAGGAAACTCATTTCTATAGTATGGAAGTATTTTTGTTTCTATTGTGCATATTAGGTTTCTTCTGAAATGTCTGTTTTTCTCTGGATAGTAAAATCATTTGGAGCACAGAAAGTACACTTTATTTCTACAGATGGCATTGTACATCAGAGACCTGTTCAGATTGGGGCAGAAAAATATTTCTGAAACAAAAAAATGGAGATGACTTCTAACTATATAGAAACTAATTATTTTTAAGTACTCTTTTGGATTTCCTCCTTGAAAAGCAGATGCAGCCTGAAACATCATTTGAGTAGCAAGTTCTTGGACAGATTTTTAAATTTCACTAAACTCATTTTCCATGTTTTGTTCTCATCTGAGATTCAATGTAGTCTTTACTAGAAGAAATTATGAGGCTTTTGAGGGTGATCTCTAAAGGGTTTTTAAAGAGGTACCAGTATGGCTTTGTATCAGTTTGACCTACCACAGTTTTTAGTATCATTAGCCAGAATGATTCTAAAGCAATCAGGTATAAATAAAAGGGCAAAATTCAGGCTTCTCTGGCACTTCTTGTAGATTACATAGTTGTAAAGACATTCCATTGAAGATTACTGATAATATGTAACAGACACTTAAAAATTCGTGCTTTGGTTAGCAAGAGAATTAAAGATGTTTGCTTACAAGCAAACTCAATTAACTCAGAATATATTTTCAGTATAGACTAAACCCAGCTGTGTTTCTACTGTGCTAAAAGTGCCTAGTGGTCAGCTATCTTTACTTGTAAAAACACCCATTTCCCAACAGTTACCACACTGTGGGGTGTAAGATAATGCCTTTTACCCTTTCATTATTTCAGATACCACTGTGTACTGACTTAGTAAACGCAGACTTTTAGTGTTCAGCTGAGCTGTCCAAATATTTAACTGATCAAAAATCATCTCTGTTTTCTTAGTTTAGTGGAGACTCTTAGTGGTCTTTATGTGGTACTAATAAATGAGCACCTAGGAAATTTCCCCAAGAGTTTTGTGTTTGGAAAACCTGCTATCTTCAAAACGGGAAGAAAAATAACAAACTATAAAGCATAGTTGACAGCATCAGTAAATGAACAACAAAACATGTTATAATACTGGGTTACTGACAAGTTCTTGTCTAACTTGTGATATGCAGACTTTAGAAATAATTTCCTCTAGCCAAACTTCAGCATGCTGTGAGTATTCAACATCTATTTTATAAACACTTTTAAAATAATATTCTTGCAAAAGGCTACTTGCATGTATATGCTTTTTGCAATATTGGTAATGTTTTTGAAATATCATAATAATAAAGTTTAAATGTTAATGTAAGAAGTGTAAGCAATTTATTTATTTATTTCTGGATGTACTATATACAATTTATAAGAAATATATTTTAGTTGAAATAGAACTTTTCTAGCAGTCTCTCTGAAACAAAAAAAATTAAGGACATAAACCAAATATAAAACATAATTCAAAAGTAAAAATTAACATAAGTACAATGTGACAACTATTAAATGAGAAGGTAAAAGGTTGCTTTGCAGAACCACAATCACAGTGACTCATGTCTGTTGTAGCTCCTCGTAAGAAACGTCGGTCTTGTGGTTATGGCAGGGAGCTGTGACTCAGCAGATACACATTCGGTCTCTGGTGCTAATAGTTATCCTGTGTAATATCTAGAATGGAATTTAAGGCTAGATTAACTAAACCNTAGATTAACTAAACCAGGCAAACACAAACACATTTGATGCTGCATTGCTCAGCAGCTTTGTGTTTAACTCACTTCATTGCCCCTGGTTCCTACACAGTGCACAGGACCTGTTCAGCCACACTTTGAGCAGAGAACTCCTTGCTGGCCCAACACACTTCTGAAAAAGAGAATGGGGTTTAATTTAAACCCTTATCCTATATTTAGATGTTTTTCTCATTGCTGCAGAGGGTGCCTCCCATTCCAACCTTTCAGTCCAAATTCTACTCTTCAGATCTGTATCCTTTCCTTCCAAACCTGTGTACAAGTAGTGATAGTGATACCCTCTCACTTTTGCTTTTATACAGCACCTTACTAGCTAAATCACTCTCTTTAAATAACAAAGACCTAAATTCAATATGCTAATTTGACTGTGAAAATTAAAAAAGTTCCTTTAGCTTTTCAATCTCCCTCCTAATGACCAACACAAATCTCATGAATAGATAAGTACAGTTTCTAACGCACATGTTTTAACTATTCTGTTAGGGGGAGGGAAAAAGAAAAAAGTTGTCAACAAGATCAGAGAATGTCACTAAGGCAAGCAAGCCTTCTGGCCTAGTGGTGAAAGTCTTTAGCTAAAGGCAGCAAGATAATGGAAGCCTTTCTATGAAGATTTGATCCCTAATTCTGTTATCTGTGCAAGAGATTTCTTTCCCTGTTTCCATTAACCTGACTACTTTTGTCAAGAAAGTCTACTGCCTATAATGGGAGTGCAGAGGCTACAGCAGTACACAGTACAGGCTACTGGGTTTCTCAAGTTTTGCAGTCACATGTGCCCCTACAGAATTTGGGATATGAATAGAAACCACAGATAGAAACTGCATTTACATTGTATCTTGAAAATAAGTCAGAATGATGATGATTCTTGATAGATTCAAACCGTCTCTTTAGGCTCTAGTGATAATGCTTTACCAATTTGTTATGGATCTCTATTCTACAAAACAAATGAGCTCATCAATGAGAGGCTTAAGGGTGGAAAGAAAGAAAATTTTGCAGAGAGCAGTCTTCAGGTAAAAAGATAAGAACATCTGCTTCTTTCTCTTAAAATCTTTTTAACTTGAAAATATTTGGTACTATGTATTAGATATTTCTTGAAAGCTTGTAAAATATTTTTTTAATCAGAGTATTTTGATTCATGCTGTCTTCAGCGTGGAGTAGTATTTATATCGCTATATTTTTTTCTCTTCTTTCTCTACTATTATTTTGCAATAAATGTTCATTTACTTTCTGCTGATAACTAATAATCTCCAGTCAAGCCTAGATTTGCTGTTGGCAACAGTGGATTAATCTGACAGATAAAGACTGCTATCAATAATACTTCATTAACAGCATGGCAATAGTCTTAAGTGTCTTAATTCTTTTGCCTAAAGAATTTTGACAACTTCTCATTGAATCTGAATTCTTCCATCAGAGACTGTTTTTCAAAAGGTGGGTTTGAGTAATGAAGGACACATCACAGAACTGAACTATATCTGATTCATAAAACTGAAAGTTTATTCTATCCATTGACACATCTGTGTGTTCTTTCCCGAGGACAATTTTTCTGACATTCTGCATTAAGCTGTCTGCCTCACTTCTTTCATTATGTCTTACTCAAATAACTGAATATCCTTAGACACCACAGGAGCCAGTGGGAATGAGGATTGTGTTCTTTGAACTTCACAGAATTGCATCACATTCTTTTAAAACTGAGCTCATTGTTTTCATTGTTTATTACATCCAACTTAAGTGCAAAGTGAAATGGAAAAAAGAATGTATATGATCAATTTATTTATTTTGAAACTTCAAAAGGCTGTTATTGTTTTAGAGAAGAGGTGGCTGCAACACTGAGTTTATTGAACCTCTGTATTCTACTTCTCTATATGTTTTTTGCATAATAACATCATACCTAAAGTCCAACTTCATTACATTTACCATTGCTTATGGTTATGTGTTCCCTTATTTGCTGCAAAACAAGGGTTTTTTCCCAAGTAGGTAATTTGTAGATTTTTATTTCCACTCAGCATTATCTCACACATGTATCTTCTAAAAAAACAAACAAACCACCTTTGTCATGAGAGCTATAGTATACATAACAGTGATAAACTTCTTGTTGTTTAACACATGATCTGTTAATGAGGATGTACAGGTCTGTAAATGACAGACAGAAAGGATCTGCAACTTTAATTAAACATTGGAGACACAGGAAAGCATAATAATCTTATCTAGTACTGTGCAGCTGTTACTGTATTAAAAGTTTTCTTGCTACCTAGATCGTTCAATCTGTTCTTACCTCATTTGGGATGTTTCAGGCACGCAGCTAATAATTTGGAGAGGGAAAAAGGGCATTTTTATTCCTGCTTCTTTCTATATGTCTATCAAAGTAAGAAAGCCACGAAGACATATCTATGTTTTCTGCTATTGCAAACAAACACTGCAAGGTTTAAAGATTCAAAAGAAACCTCTTTTGTCCAATTGAATACTGTTCCCATCTAATCTGCAGTTTATAGGAAACCACAAAGAACATATTTGTCCTTAAAAAACTACTACTTGGTAAATTAATACTTTTATAATTTTATATCAGCACTTAAAGTATTACAGAAACCAAAAAACCCAAATAATATGGAACAAAATAATACCATGTAGTTCTTTGACTCTTCATGGCATTTGTCATTTTCACATGCATTTGCTTTGCATTGCGTTTGAAAACTGAACACCAAAATGTTCTTGTAAAGCTTGAAGGTTAATGGCATTAGTCTGCCCCTTGACTATAGGAAGCTGTCTATCTAATTTAAACTGACAGATGTGCTTTTACAGCTGGAGCAATACAGAGATCCTTGAGTTTTGGCCTTCTGGGAGAAAGTAGTGGATAAAAAAGCAAGACATGCCACAAAACAATTTTTCCAGAAAAGATTGATCAAAGTTTGGAATGTATCCTGACCTTAGAAGCCCCAAGAATTCACAGGAGTCTCTCTAAAACAACCTTTTTTGTTGACTGAAAACTCAATTATACCAAAAAGAGTAATGTAATGGTATGATTATTGTATTATATTAATTTGTCCAAATGATATTTATTAGTTTTGATTGATTTAGTGTATTTGACAAACCCACTGAATAATTTCCTCCCTATATAATCTTTTTCAAGTTTGTTTTTTTTCTTAATTTAAAATGATTAAGTATATGGGCAAAACTTTTTAAAATTAAATTTTTATGTTTATAGAAGAGTTAGTAGTATGCCAGTTTTGATGTCAAAGCATGCATTTTTCTGTTCAAGTTTATTTCCACGAAAGAGCTAAGTTATTTCTGCAAGGCTTTCTAATTTGTTTTTCATCTAAGAATCCTGAGATAAGTTCTAGCTGATAATGGCTTATATGAATTAAGTAAATACTCTTTAAAGTGAATTAAGTAAATACCACTTTTAAGATGTAACTTCTTACTTTTGTGAAAGAAGTTATACAACTTGTATTTTATTACAACAGAAATGGTCTTGATGACCTAGAAAATCTAATTCAGTCCTATCATATCCTAAATATGCATAAAACTGGCTCTGGCTTGAGAAATATTCATATCATAATGACTGAAATATTGCACATTTTATCATCTCAGAAATAATTTAAAATATAGAATTTTTGCCTAACTAGAACTATTTTGAGAGAACCAATAATTACAACATACTTGGAACTTAATGGATTTGAAAGTCATTTCCTCATTCTCTGTAGAAAGTGAAGAAAGTGGTACAAAAAGTGCTACTGTTGATCTCTAAGGGCTAGCACTGAATTCCCCTGAGATAATACATAGATAGCATCTAAAAGTTTGTTTGGAGTAGAATTGCACTGAGGTCACTGTTCAAGACAACAAACTGTCTGCTGCATTCTCTGACCCCAAAAGGTTAGAGTTTAGGAATTTCCTGGAGAGATTCTGTTTGGTCTAACATTTTTATGAAAGTATCAAGGGGACAGTTAAGAGCAATAGTGAGGTTATTTTCTCCAGAGCTGTAAAACTCTTTTATCTAGCCAAAAATACTTTCAGGGAGATGCCTGTTAGGTCTGTGTGAATGCAGAGGAGAAATCAGAACAAGGAAACTGTTTTTTGCAGGAGTCTAGGAACACACGAATTTTTTTTAAAAAATAGTTTTGTGTTTACTTTAACTAAATATATTAAGTATCTTTACTTAAGTAGCATAGCAGTCTTACGTTTTGAAACACATGAAAAGAAAGTTCTTTAACATTTATTCATCTTTTTAACCTATTTCATGTATAAAACTCTTTAAATCATGGTGGAAAACAGATACATTTTTTCATTGGTGTAATGAATTTGCTAATGATGTGTCCTGAAAAACAGCTGGACACAGCTGACTGGACCCTTGATGATACAACCATATTCGTGATAACTAAGAGGAAGTCAGAGGAAAGTTAACTTTGTCATAATGGCTTTTGTTCAGTTTTCTTCTGCTTGATTTGTGGAATATTTTAATTCTAAACATGTACTGCACATCATGATGTGATGATATAAAAATGTCTTAATGAAGAAAGGAAATTAGTGTAGCTTTGTACAGTCCATAACACTGGTAGTTTTACAGCAGAAAAACTGATTTTGTCTTTCTAGAACATCCAAAAAGATAAATTTTCTGACAAACTCAGCATGTGTTCTTTATCAGTGTCTAATTTAGCGTGTCTGTAATAGCTCATTAGTACATCTCCAGGCAGAATATCAGTGCAAAGAGTGACAGGTCGAGGCAGACAAGCCCTCTGAAACAGGACGGTGCTGGAGTCAAATGCTGATATGGTGGACAGCAGCTGATAGTGTGACTGCTGGTAGCACTGTACAGCCAACACTCTGGAGGTCAGCTCAGCCAGAGTTTCACATGGACACACCCCAGGTGAGCTGCTGCAAACAGGGATACGGCAAACAGGGACTTTCAAAGGACCAGCTGGCTGTAGATCCTTTAAGGGGCACAGCTGTTCAAGAGCATCCTAATGACAAAGTTGGAATAGGTGCTAACACCTTGTTGGCTATTACATTGACTGTGACTGCGTTAGCCACTGGCCACCTAACCTATCCCACTGCTATGTTCTTCATCTCCACTCACTGAGGCACCTACAGCTAGAGTTATAGTCACATTTGACACTTCTTCATTAACTTGCAGCATGGTCTTGTTCTCTTTGATTACTTTTTCTTTATTGCTAAGGGTCTGTCCAAGTTTCAACCATATGTAATTTTGTTCTTGTTCAGAAGTGTGCTTCCTTGTTACCCTCATTCCATCAACCTGTTTTCATTTTTCCATTCCTTTCTCCCACCCTTCATTTTTCACTTAGGGCCTTACTGAAGGCTGTTCTTAGAATTGGAATAGTTCCTTCAACCTTACTGTTTCATATGAATTCTCATATTTTTACTTTTTCTGAGTCCTATAAATACAAACAATTAGCAGTAATAGGGTTATCCTCCATATAAGATTAATATTGAATATTCATGGATTGGCTTTCATATAGGCTTATTATTATTTTGTTGCTTTCTCCTGGAGGTTTTATAGGTGGCCACTTTAAATTAAACATTTCTTTGGAGGAGGAGAACTGCTTTGTTTTTCAGTATCTTGGAGATATCTATAAGATCTCCAAGACAGACACTGTGTCTGCTTTCTGTGTTGTCAAGCAAATCACATAACCTCCATCTTACAGCCGTGCAAAGGGCAGTCCAGATTTCACACAACAGATTTCATATCAGAAGGAACATTTTGCTAGTTGGATCCAATTTTGGTTATCAGGACTAAATCCAAAACAAATGATCCTTGTCCATCATGCTTCTTCTCACTCTCTGCATGTGAGGGATGATTAGATCAAAGACATGTTATTGATACAACCCAAAGGAGTCATTTCAGTTTAAGTCAAGACTGAAGATCTAGGGTGCCTGTTACACAAAGGGAATCACTAAGCTTGAGCAATAGGTTCTTCCATGTCTATTTATTCCAAAGAATACACTCATCTCTTACTATCTTATTAGAAATGTGACAAATTTTTTGCTATTTCTAGGCTTCTTATATTAACAGTATAATACAGCTTTCAGCTGATCAGTTGTGAGATGCCAGTGTAACTTCTAATAACGTGCTAGTTACTGGCAAAGGCTAATAGTAAAATTTGGCACTTTTTGTACAATTTGGATCTTTATATACAGTAACTCAAGATTTGAATTCTGTATTTTCACTCAACTGCTAGATTAATTAGTTTTATAAACCTTTTTTAGAACCTTTTTTTGTATAAACCTGTTTGTAGAAACAGCATGTATTCTGACAAGGAGCTCACTGATTCAGAAAAGAATCAAGAATTTGTAAAATTAAACCTGATACTGGATTTTCAAAGTCAACTAATACTCAATTTATTCAGAGTGCTGCTGTAGAAATTCTTAAGTTCTAAAAAAAAAAACAAAACCAAACTAGTGCTCTGGAATAAATTTTTTGTGGTTTTTTTTTTTTCTCTCTCACCATATTGTGTCTATCAGCAAGGAGAATATTTATGTTAGCCATTTGCATTGGTGAATTCATTAGAGTAGAGCAAGGTAAAGACTTTTTGTTTGCAGAAAGGAGAAAATACCATAGCTCCCTAAGTGTTCACTCGAAGGGTTTGGGAAGAGGAAACTAAGAGGAAGATGAAAGTGACCCTTAAAACTAGTAACAGGCAGGGTGAGGATTAGGACAGCCTTCTTACTAAGAACTATTCATGAAAATTTCTTCTAGCCTCAATGCCTCTTGAGAGCTAGATGTGGTGTTACCATCTGCTAACAACTGCTCAATGAAATCAGACATTTTCTGCAACTGTGATTAAGAATGGAAGTAATTGCCAAATTGGTACTTGTGTACCAAATTAAATTTGGTAAGAAGGGAATTGTGACCTGTTACTGAGTCCTCAGAGGAATTAATTAATTTGAGTAGTTGAATCATCGATTCTGAATTTTACAAAATACTGTTCTTTATACTTTAACCGTGTTGCTTTTCTCTCTGGAATTAAGATTCCATTGTGACATTAAATCAGTATTAACACACTCAATTTTGTTTTTTGGCTGCTGCCTCTAAGATTTTGTGGCTCTTAGAAGACATTTTTAAACATATCTTTCCTAACAGGAGGCATAACAACTAACTGGGAAATTTCAGGTTTTCCTAATGACCTTGCACTTGAATAGCTACCTTTATCCCCAGAGGATTTAGTGGCTCTTAAACTTAATAGCAGCAAAGTGCTTTAGAACATGACGAAAAGAATCCTTCACCAGTTGAAACTGCATGGTAGAAAAAGAAGTTAAGTACTATTATTTCATAACTACACCAATTTAAACAATTCAGGGAGGCATTCAATAAAGTATATGAAAAAGAAAAGGAGATTGGTTTCTTCCTAAAATATGCCTGAGGAAGTATGAATTTTAGTTGTAGTTGTCAATATATGTTTTGTAACTGAGGTTTTGTCGCTGGTCCTTGTTTAAGCAACTTTTTATTCTAAACAAAATAAAATCGATCTGCTAAATTCAAAATTATCAGCCTCAAAGACATATACGAAAATTTTAAAATTTTGTCTTGCAAAAAATATACTATTGGATCATAAATCTGAAATAGGTATGAACATCTTTCCCACTCTGCATTGATGCCAATCAGAAGAGCTCTAGATTTTCAGATATAAGGATTATAGGTACAGTCTATCTGAAATAAAAAGAAGTTCCTTTTAAAACTGAAATTTAACCTCAAGCAGTACAGACATAGATGAAAATCTTCACTTTTCTGATGCTGCTTAATAGCTATTTAATGGGCAGTAAAGCTTGGTCCCTAAATGCACTGTACTGTGTAGTTTGTCCTTGAACTCTCAGGTGTTGCAGAGGCCTCCAGCTGTTGGCAGTGCACCACACTATTAGCAAGAAGTATCATTAGTGCTACTAAATGTGAAAAGAAGAGTATTTAAGTTACCATGATCTGGAACATAAATAAACTGTTACTTCATATCCTCTATTCAACTGCTCTCTATGGCAGTGTTTACATCTTCCTGCTGGGACATATTATGGCATGAACTACAGTCTAAATTAGACATGTGTTCAGGGAGTGTCATGGTTCTCATCCAAATCAGAAGTCTATGAAGAATCAGGTCATGAGGAAAAAAAAAAAAAATCTTCTTGGGTGTTTCTTCAATCACTGTGACCACTGTAACTCACAGGCATCCCAGTTCCTAAGTTCTCTTATCTTTTTTTTTTTTTCTTTTTCACTTGGGCACTTTTAGAAGTAGAAATTTTACAATATTTAAATTGTTTTGTTGAGGACAAAATAATTTTAATTAAAAAAATTACAGTAATTTTATTTTCACCAAAATGTAATTTTTTACCTAGCATAAATTAAGAAATGTTTTTATTCTCTTCATTATTTATTAATCATTCTACTCATTATCTCCTAACTTTTAAAAAAATTTTACAGTATGAGCTTAATGTAGCAAAAGGGAAGACAGACTATTTTTGAACACTCTCTGGTTCCAAGGAACAATCCTGCACTCTGTATCTTTGTCTCCTTTGAGCTGTGGTTAAGTGAAAGTTACAATACACTGCCTAATTTCACTGTTCCCACCAATGTGGCATAACTCTGGAAACTTGGGAATGAAAGGAGACATGAATGGAAAATCTTGCATTTCAGAGCAAGGGAGTACACTCAAGAAGGGGGGGAGCAGTAGGGAGAGGGGCTCTGTCTTCCAAAGCATAACAGCATGTTTATAATAGAGGAAACACATACCCTTTAAAAACTGACTTGATTGGAAGAAAATTACTTTTACCCAGCTACTGAAATCCCTAAGCACATGCTGGTTTGTTTAATGGGAACCGATTTTGAAAGCATTTATGGAATGTATAGAGGGATCCTGTCTGAAAACATATACAAGGAAGGCATACCAGCTGCAGCTACTCCCTTCATCCTCACTGACATTAGCAATTTAAGATTTAGCCAAGCACAAAACACCCATGACCTCCTGAGCCATGCAGTCCCACAGAAAGCAGCCGACCTCTGCAGTTAGGCAAGGACCATGAAGAAACTTCACTGTGCCACAGAAGACCTAAAATAAATCTGCAACAGTATTGAAAACTGTGGGATACTCAAGTAAGAAAAGTAATAAATCTGTGTTCTCTCTTGTCTGTTGCAATACTCTATTCTTGGGATCTTTATCCCTGTAAAGCTAGCCAGAGAACAAGACTGAAGAGGACTATAACTCAGCATGTTTGGTTCCTATTGTTTTCCCTGACATCAATTTTTCTAGCTTTAAAAGTCATCCAAAAGCAAATCTTGAATCATGTTTCTACCTGGTTTTTGCCTTAAAAAATAATCCATGGTTTACAGAGAAATCTCCATGCTATATGAATTCCTTGCATGGCTGATCAGAACCTTGTAGAAGTAGTGCCATTGCCATTCCAGCTCTCCAGGCTGCCCATTTTTAAGTATCAGTTCTTTATAGAAAAATGTATCTGGCTGGGTACAGTATTTTCTTTCCTCAAAGTTAGTGCAGAATAACTAAAAATATACATTAATTAGGGTGGGTTATTACTGAATTAAAGCTCCTTTTTAGTAGTTATCTCTGTTGTTAACCAGAGCTTTCTCAGTGGTCTAGTTTACAGCATGACTCTCCAAGCAGAGGCATCAGCATTTAATGAGCGTAGAAATGGACAGAGTAAGGGAGAAAATGGGCTGGTGGAGACAAAATGGATGTGGGAAATTCCTAAGTTAAATCAGTAATTTATAATTCTAGGACCTACTCCAAACACATTAGGGTGGGACATTTTATTACAACTTGCTTAGTTATTTTCTCGGATCAAAAGGGTGTCAACAGAAGAAAGTGAGAAAAACTCCCAAAGCAGATTTTTGCCTTTTACTTTTGAAAGGCAAAGC
>VZTB01005766.1:46257-58786 GCA_013397245.1 Thryothorus ludovicianus | reverse complement strand
TCTTTTTGTAATTGATTTATGGCGTTAACACAATTGTTGGGATTCAGACAAACATTTCTGTCTCCAGCACTTGTCCTAGGCTCTTCTAAACTGAAAGTTTTCAACAATTTTCCCATCTTTTTAAGTTCAGACTTCACTTCTTCAAGAATTCAGAGCAACTGAGAATGTTCCTCTTGATATGCCTCTTCCTCTTTTATCAAGCACAGATTGCAGATGAGAAGGCATACAGTCCTCCCCTCANGATGAGCAGGCATACAGTCCTCCCCTAAAGATTTTAGGTTCTGCTCACGAACTTTTTTTTTAGCTATGACATCATTCAGTTCTGCAATATTGTGCTGAAGTTCCTCTAGATAGGATACTTTCGAAGATAAAGTTTTGGTCAGATCACTTATTTTGGCATCTTTTTCTAATTGTTTCAAATTTCCAAGATAAGACTCAAAATCATTACTTCGTCTGCTAACTCACTGTCTTGCTCCAACAGCTCTCCTGCTTTTTTCAGCTCTTTTTCTGTTTCTTCCTGTCCACTCTTTTTTAATTTTCCAACTTTTTGCATTAGATCACTTTGTACTATCAACGCTGTTTGAAGTTTCTTTCTCAGATTCTCTTTCTCCTTGGCCATTTTCTCAAGATTGCACTTCACCTCGTCTTTTTCATTCATTAGATCTTTAAATTCAGCTTTTCTACTGCTGAACATAACCTGGTTATGTTCCAGTTCTTCTGTATCATCTCCTAGTTCCTGCAATACTCATTTTAGCTCTGCCACTGAACTATTATCAACAGCTTCAAAGTCTTGCAGTTTGATATTTAATGGACTCCTCTCTTCAGAAAAATTCAGCGTTTCATTAGACAATGATTCTATGACCTGGGTAATAGAAGAGTCTTTTTCTTTCATTTTCAGGCTTAGACTGGAAATTAAATCCTTCTGCTAACTGACCTGGTACGTGAAGTTTTTAATGAGGTGATCATTTTTCCCCCATTTCTTCAAGGAGACTTGCCACATTTTTACTTTCAGCCTGCAGCTTTTCTTGACTAGTTCTTACCATTACTTCTGATTTAGTCATCTTGTCTTAAAGAAATTCCACCTGCTTATTTATTTCTGCCAAAGACTCCTCCCTTTCTTTCAGGAGACAGTCATTTGCCTAATGTTTAATAACCCTTCAGCTGTCTTGTCTGCCAGTGTGGGTGCGTCCCACAGCACATGCCCTGCTTCTTCCCATGTTCCAACAAAGAGGGCAGTCTGTGCATTTACTCTCATGCTGTTTCATCCACACCAAACAAACAAAATATGCAGCACCTGCCCCTCACATTTAATACCTTTTCTTCATAATATGCATAGCAGGATGTCCAATGCGGACTCTTCTTCTGCCGATATTCAATATCCCATCCTAAGCTTCCAGCCACTCACCTGGGGGTGGTGTATCTACCTAGGAGTCATCTGGTGATGGAAGCTCTTGGTCTGCCTGCTTTGTTCTTCAGGTCCTTGATCCACCTGGCTCTACTGTCCAAGCTCTCTTCTCCATCATGCTGGCATCTCACTCTGCAGGCTTTTCTCTGCCTGGCTTTGTTCTCATATCACATCTTCTCATCACATTGGGGTCACCAGACGAAAGAGAATGTACCACTTGACTTCATGAATGGTTCCAAGCACCACTTGGAAGAAGACTTCTTGTTCTTCCATACAACCTTTATACCATTCAACCTACATGCAGGACACCTGTGTACCCTCTCTACCCTTCTGTGATTGGTTCACACCCCTCAGCATTCCAGGTCTCTTTACCTCTAACACTGCTTACCTGTCCCACACAGCTGCAGCCCATTAGGGATGAGGCTCGGCCACATTCCCAATCACTACAAACTGTGTCCCTACAATAAACGAGATTGCAACAATTTTTCTTTTACTCCCCACAAAGACATCATAAATTAATGAACTACCTTCACAATTATAAAACGAAAGTCAATGTGCCAGTGGGTAATTTCAAATCAATCTGTTTTTGATTAACACAGACAGACTCTGCATCAAGAAAACTAGGTTTTGTTATACATTTGTTGAAAACTGCTAGCATTTCTGTTTTTTTGTTTTGGGTTTTTTTTTTTTTTACCTTTACAATTCCAACTGTTAAGGCAAATATTTATTATTTCATATATTTTCAGCTTGTTTCATGGAACCATTTAAAAATATAGAAACATTAAGGACTAAAATAAAACCTTAAGAATGTTGGAGAACATTTGAATAGTATGACTGGTAGATGCAAAAATGGTGATCAAGAAGCATGCGACTGCACGAGGATTTGAAATGTCAGATAGAAGATATTTTTAGATGGTATATAAACAGTCAAATCTGAGCAAAGTACAATGTATGTAGCAACATACAGTGGCAATGATAAAACACAGAAAAGTATCTGATAAATTAGGAAGAAAGAGAACCATCAAGTTGAATACTGAATCTAAGCAACAATTTGTCAAAATTGTATAGTCCTCCCTTACCATTTGTTTCATTTTTTCTGCATGAAATCTCAGAAGATAAACTATTTACCTATGTCTATAACTATAAAGCACAGCTACAAAAAAAAAAAAATCTTGCCCAGAAAAGCTGTGTAGGATTACCATTCTGGAAAGCACACTGCCCAGTTCTAATAAAACACTTATAAAAGTAAGTAAAAAGAATGCAATTATATTTTAAATAAATAGGGCTACAAATGGTTTCAGAGGGAGCCAATGGCTTTTTTCCCTCTCATATAGGTTGCAAATATTACTTATTTTCTCTCTAGAATGGGTACTGGTGTTAGTTTGGGTTAAACAGAAGGAATGAAGCAAAGGGATGATTCATAATCAGACTGAAGATAGCACAACAATATTTTATTAGTTTTAAAAACTAAATTTTCTAATCAGTGTATAAGATTACCTACTACTATTCCAGGCACAGAAACTGATGTAAAGGTGGGAGAAATAAGCTTGGAAGTAGAAAAAGTGTCAGGCAAAAAACACCCCAAATGTGTAGTGCACAGAAAAGCTCCAGCATTTTGTAAGAGCTACATGGGAAGGCAGTCACAGGAAAGATATTTTCAGGTTTTAGGACATTTATAGCCTAAGCATATATTTTGGCTCACATTCCTGCTGGGTCTGTTTTAGAAGTAGACTCCTCCACTGAAGAAAGCTTTTGGCTGTGAGTGGTAACAACAGCTAGAAAGAATTCCTTTGCTTTCCACTCATCTTTTAGGGTTCCTTTTCCACTTAGGGGCAGCACAAGAGACAAGGCTGCTATTCCCTACTACTGGAAAACTTCACGGACCTAGAAATTGACCCAGACCAGCTGTGACAGCTGTTTGGCATCCTTGCTAGGGATTTTGTCTGTGGCATCAGGAAAGTTGAAATCAGCAGCCATCCTCAAGCTGAATGAGAGAGATACAAGCCTACTCTGTGACCTCTTCTACTCCTGGAGCTGAACAGAGAAATCTGAATCCAAGAGTGTACTGCACCTGCCCCACAGGGGCACCTCTAACAGGCAGAGATCAGGCAAGATGATAAATAAACAGCCTGCTTTCATGAGCCATATTCCCTTCCTCAAAGTGCCCTCATTATACTTCACAGAGTAGCTATTCAAGCCTCAAAAAGACTATTGAAGCAGCCCCTTGACAGGAAACTTTGAAAATGGCTTAGGTCAGCAAAGATACCACAGCCAAAAAACGAATTTGACCTGTATTCTGCAGAACCAGGGCCATTTGGGTATGAAAAACCAAATGTTCATATTAATCTTGAACTTCTGTGCTTTGTCAAAGTGGTGTGTCCTGGGGTTCTGACTTTTTCTGGGAATCGGTAAGGGCATAACAAAAATTGCATTACATTTCAATAAACATTATCACAAAAAAAAAAAAGTCTATCTCCCATAATAAAAAAAATAGGCAAACAGAGCGAAAGAGGAATTTGGTTTGTAAAAAGAGTGCAACTGATTGGATAAAACTCTTCATCTGTACAAGTGAAAGCTTATCTGGGAAAGCCATGTGAAATAAATCTGTTGGAACAAATATGTAAAAAACTCAGTTACAGGATAGTAGACTAAAAAAGAACTATGTAACCATAGTGCAAAGTCCTAACAGTAATGTGTATCAGAGTCACTAGGGGCATTGCTAAGTGCTTTGAAACACACAAGTAACTAAATTCATAGAGTATGGATTTCAAAAACTTACATTAGTTCTTAATAGTTTATGAAATAAAATTAATAATATAAAGTATTAATTCTTCATATTTTATGAAGGCATTACAACAGCTTAACATTCATTAGCTTTTTTCCTATGAAAATTTGAACAGAATATTATTGGAGGGGTGTAATAAAAATTAATAACATGACCTAATTCTAGCTTCCACCATTAAATCTAGTCTTTCCTACTGAGAGAATAGTTTTCTTGTGCTAATGGACAAAATATATTTCTGTAACAGAAAAAACTCCTAGGTAACTAATTTTCTCTCTTTTCAAAACAATGTAAATACAGTCATGTTCGGAAGAAAAATCTAACAGATAAAGAATAAGAATAAAATGCAGTGTCCACTACGCATAGTAGAGATTTAGGAAGACAATAATGGAAGGGCCCACTCAAATTGTTAAATTCTGCCTTCATCACGTCAAAATAATTTATCTGTTGCCTAGAACATCCATTCCACAATCTGTATTCTTGAAAGACTGTATTCTAAAAACTTACATCACCTGTTAAATCTACCCTATAAAAGAAAAAGCTTGGTAGGCAAAGTTGTGCTGAACTTCCATTCTGGGCACAATCCTAACAAAACAGTTATGAATGTAGGCAAAAGAAAACACTCCGTTTTAAGTAGGGCTACAAATGGAAGTATGTTTTACAGTCAATTGCTTTTAGAGGAAGTCAACATGATTTTTTTGGTCCCTGTTATGGAATATTATATTACGTGTCCCTGAAATAGGGAAAAATGGCAAAATTTAGAAAGATGATCCAAGGATGAGTTCTCTGCCCTCATCTGAAAGCATTTCATTAATAACAGTGATACTGAAACTAATGTTGAAAAGTGCAGCCTGTAAGTTTGAGAATATGTGCAAGATGCTCTTTGCTCATTGGACTATAAACAGTTTTAAACTGCTTTCAGCTTGTGCCCAACTGCCCTTTACAGCTGAAGTCAATAATGCCCAACATCAGGTCTGGATACAATAAAACATGTTCAGTGCTATGCTAGTTGTTAGAACATTTTGAAGCTCTAAGATCTTGAAGTTTTATATATATATATATGAAGTATGTTGAAGTTCTATTGAAGAAAATCTAGTCTCTTTTGATTTAATCAATGCAAACTGAAGTCTCCTATTTCGAGATTGTTACAGAAAATATGCATTACAGAACCTTAAATTTGATCAGTGCAATGAATGAGAGCAGATTAATCAAACGCAAAAGCTGTTGATTTTACTATCTGTCTTGAAGTGATTTATGCTGATAGTCTATTGCATGATCCTCTGCTTTATGCCTAGAAATGGTTGATGTATCATTAAGGCCCAGGACTGGGTGTGTGCAGGGCTGGGGAGCTTTGGGGTTTCCTGTGGGCATTTTCAAAGCCTCACTGCTCAGGTGCTCCATGGCTCTGTGAGCTGAGGTTCTGCTTGGCTAGCTTGGTTTCTTTGGCGCAAGCTAAAAGCTTTTCCTTTCCCTAGCTTGGAGGAGCTGCAGTGGGAATCTTTCCTCTGCCTTGAGGTGACCTCAGCAGCTGCAGGTGTGCAAACAGAGTGGGCCGGCGGGAGCAGGGCTGCTCTGTCCCAGTCCCAAGCCTCAGGGAGCCAAGGGATGGACGGAAAGCCAAGGCACACCACGAGGTTCCAGACCAGGTGTTCTGCCTGCCATGGCTGCTGTGGAGAGGAGGTCGACGCCAGAGAGCCACCAGATTTTTACCTCCTGCTGGAACTCCTCTGTGGAAGCTTCACTTACCTCAGAGTGAAAGCTGGTGCTATCTTGAACTATGTGTTGGGAAGGGGTATTTTTCCAACATTTTCTGGGCATTTTTGAGTTTTCATTCCTCTGTGAGTGTGGGGTGGAACGTGAGTTCTGACAGGTGGTGTTTTTCTTCCTTGCCTTGTAGGCATTTTGTTGTTAATAAACTGTTGGGTTTATTTGCTGTTTTTATTGTGTTTTTTCACATTCCTCTATTAGTATTCATTTTGAACTGCTGCAGGGGGGTTGTTCAAACTCTTTACAGGAGACTCATCATTACAGTGTGTCCTCTCTTAAATTTGTTGCTAAAGCGAGCCATCATCATAAACCCCATGGTTCTCACTGAATTAACCAACTGATAGAGACAGCCTTCACAGGGATAAAAGTATACTACTTCAGTAGATGAAGGACACAGAAGTTACTCCTTAGGATCAAGATTACACAAAACCTTTGACCAGACAAAAGCATTCACCGAACCATGTGCACGTGTTGAAGAATGGGTTTAAACAGAATTGATGCAGAATTTGCTGCATCACAACGTAATGCGTAACTCAAAGTGGCAGACTGCCTTACAAAATCCATTAAATACAAAAAGCACACTTAAACAATACAAAGGAGTACACATGCCAAAGGACCAGTGTCTTCAAAGAATGAATGAATGAATGCTCACTGTTCACATCCCATTAAATTCTAGCTCATTGCAAACAATGCCAACCAAAATGCCCATTAAATAGCAATGAGATGTGACTGGAGTTCTGCCAAACCTATCAACGGGTTTCACAAGGACATGCAATACACAAAGGAAAAAACTGTTTTCAGTCATTTCTACAATCATCAGAAACAAATATATGACACCCATGTATAAGGCTGCAGATCCCACTACTGATTTACAAGCAATAACTTCCCAAGAGAAATTTCTGTGAATTTCAAGCAAGAAGATAAATGGATGTTTTTACTTCACAAAGACTTTCTGTCTTTAGCTTGCCCTCTGATGTGACAATCTTCTGCATAATCTTCTCTTTCGACTATTTATGAGAGGACCATAGAGAAGATGACAAAAGACTTTGCCATTATTGGCTAGTATTAAAAAAAAAAATAGAAATGTGCCCTCTGCATTGTACAACTTGATTTATTTTCTTTATGTGGGTTTCATGAACTTTAAATCTGCACTGCATCAATAGAGGTATCCACTATTTTTCACTTTATTACTGCTGTTGTATACCAAATAAAGAAAAAAAGAAGTCCTGAACGAAATCATATGCCCACTTCACTAGACTGAAAGATTAAAACAAAGTAAATTTTAAAGAAAGAAAAAAAACAACCAGGTTGTGTAAATGCATTTAAAATTATTTTAAAAGAAATAGTTCTCACTTTATGGGTTGAAGCCTTTAAACAAAATCTGAGCTGTCTTACTGTTACTTACAATGCTATCTTCTTATATTGTCAGTGGCTTTACTCAGTTACCATCAACCATGTAACTAACAGTCATTTGAAGTGAGATCTTCAGTCTGAATTCAAGCAACTCAACTTCACGTCACTGAAGCTATAAAGTGTGTTTACACATTGGCACATTTCCCAGATATTCTGTGCCCAGAATTTGCTTTGCATATTACAAACAAGTTTATAGAATTTGAAAACAAAACCAGTAAGCCAGATTTCCTCTTCTCTTTCACCTCTACTTCAGAGAGTGATCATACTAAAATATCAATGATAGCTTAGCAATCTCATGAGTTAACACAAGGAGATCTGAGGCATTATTTTGTTTTCTTCACTAGTCTTTATGTATTATTCTTGCTTGTGAAAGCCTACTGTTCTTTTAACAGATTTGTTTGGAAAAGATGTTTGCTCCTAACAACATGAGAAAGCTGACATTAACAAATGCATGAACCATATCTCTCTCAACCTATATCCTCTCAAAGCTGCTCTCTCTCCTGAATTCATCCAGTTCATTTTCTAACAGACTCCAGAGCCAGCAAGTATCACCCCTCTGGATCTACTCCCACTGTGAAACATCCCTGGGGGGATGGACAAACTATAGCAAATCAACTCCTCCTTGGTAACCCACGACAAACCCCTTGCAGGCAGCAGAAATCCCAACAATCACCAGTGATCTAGGGGTCAAGCCTGCATTTTGTTTCCAGCACCAGCATGCAGCAATACTGCTGCAGCCCGCTGAGCTGCCCTATCTGCTTGGCACTCATTTTCCCACAGCACCGCTCACAGCTGTGCTCCCAGGGTGTCACACACCCAACACAGCTTCCTGTGGATGCCTTCTAGAGAGAAGAACACACTGCAGCATGGAGGGAGAGCTTCTCTCCTTGATGTTGTCTTTATCAGATCTCAGGACTTCTCTTTAATGATTTTTAAATGACTGCTAGCTCTGCAAAGGAAGATAAAACTCACCACTGAGATTATTTTCTGAAACCTTCTTGCTATTGAGAGCTATATTCTGTAAACCACCTTGTCACTGAGAGTTGCATTCTGTAAACCACCTTTTTCTTATTACATTTCAATGCTCTGTCCACTGTAGACTAAAAGGTGAAAAAGGCAACGCCTCACCTTTAAAATTCATGCCACACACGAACCCTTCCACTGCCTTGTTAGCCCATCTGTGTGTTACATTTAGTCTGAAGCTAAATAATTTGATACAAGCATAGCTGTGCCACCTGTCGGTTTCAGTATGACTGGGAAACACCCACTTACTTCCCCTCTGCCAATTCTGCTTTCAAGTGTGCCCACACTTACACTGACACGAAAAAAAAAAAAGGAAACAAAAACCCCCACCTTGTGAGCCTCCAAAATGTTCTGAAACCAGGGGCTGCACTTTTTTTCAGTAAGGCCCTATCTCAAGATTATTTTCAGGTTTTTTTTTACTTGCAAAAGAAAATGACTACTCATTTTCTTTGGAAAGTCCCCTGTATCCCAGAGTAGACAATAAATACAAATAAATGTGAAATGAAAAAGCAAGTTCTAGCACTAACTTTTGCTAAGGCCATTTTCTTTGACTACTTCACTAAAGAGATTATACAAAAATGCAAATTATGACACTTGCTTCCACTAAATACAGACTAGAAAACATCACTAAGCTGTTTCCTTATTGCTATACAGAAATACTACTTTAAAAAGTTAGAACTCAAAGTAATTTTTTTTATATTTTATGGAAGTAACTATTATTTTCCTAATTTTTCCTGTAGTCTATTAATTCACCTGTTGAAGACAGAAGGACAGACCTCAAAAAAGGACTTCCAATACAGCAGAGTCTAGTATTGAATTCATAATGTGAATCCAAACAGCACTAACCTCCCACATACGTATAGATATGTCCTCATGGCAGCAAATGAGGATAAAGACAGGATAAGCATAGCACCTAAAAGCAAGATTCACAGGAGCAACCTCTGCTGAAAGAGACACACAAGACAGAATGGAGAGGGACAGAGACTTTGGTCTAGAATGGGAAGGAAATGAATACTGGTGAGAGATTTCAAATCTCATTCCATTCAAAACACATGAACTACTAGTATCTACCTCAACTAGGGTGTGCCTGCCAACAGCAAAGGAGCAGAATCCAGATTTATCACCTGATGAATCAGTTATTTTCTTTGAAAACATGTTCTGTTCTTAAAACATTACACCAGGCATGTCAGCACTGACCTAACCCTCTCAAGGGTCTGAAACAGAGCAATGCTCACCCTTTTTCTCACTTTCTAATTCTCTGATGTAAGCTGAAACAGGCTAACAGGTTTCTGAAAAGCCTATATATGGCTTATGTACCAAATAAACAAACTCCTTCCCTCACATGGGGGCCTGACACTGCCCAGATGCTCTCACTCCTCTCCCCACTCCTCAGTGGGGTGGGGAGAGAGCAGGAAGAGCAAAACCAACTAAAGTCAGGGATCAAGACAGCTAACTAGGTGAAAGAGTTGACTCGCTCCTCTTCTGCCACCACAACTGTATTGCTTGATGCAGGATGGCATGGCATTTCCTTTGGTAACAGGGAAGTTTTGAGGCTGTGTAAGTAACATTAGGCGCACCTAAAACACTGGTGTGTCAGTAACAACTTCTTACCCACAAACAGAACACACAGCACCTACATTTTGGCACAAATGTTCTGGAAGAAAGCAGCAGCCATCAGTCTTAGCATTTGGTAACTCCAGACAAAATATCCCCAGATGATACAAAACACTTAAATCTCTCTCTGTACACCAACAAGAACTCAGAGACTTCAAACAAATCCACTAAAACATTCTTGAAGGAACTCATATGCATTAAAAAGCAAGGCTACAGAAGACACTAGGCAGAACTGGTCCTTCCTATACTGACACCACTGTTTAGGTTTATGCCAGTGTATTATTTCATGAAAGCACTATTCATGTTAACAGCCCAGTGACCTGAACTGACCAAAGCAAAAGGCCAAACCATATAATGCATATAGCTATAGCTTTGTTTGCTTATTCCACATTACCTCAGTAGTTAACTAAGCATTTGAAGAAATCTGTTACTGGCTAGATTCTTAATACAACCTCTCCTCATCACAGAAGCTCAGTAAGATCAAAATTAAATGCACACATCTTTAAAAACTCTTGGAAGGCACTACAATCAAAACAAAAAGTAGCAGAATTTTTATTATTATCTTATCTTGGAAAAATCACTTTAGAAAAAAGGTAAAAAAACCTAACAATTTTCTCATGCATACATGTTCCAAACAGAATCAACAGATAATTCATCTCACGTGTCAAAAAAATTCCCAAGAGAAGCTATTCTCAATTCTGTGAATACTGTATGGCCAACATAATTCTCTGTGGATTCCAGTCCTGTTACTGGTTTGTCAAAAAATGGTTCTGGTTTGCTTCCTAATTGCACAGCTACAGATTTTTTTTACAGGAACATGAAATGATCAAATGGAAGTTATAAACATTTTTATGGTTTTCAGAAACATAGGTTTTACATAAGGGAAAATAAATTAAAAAAAACCCCAAACAACCTAAAATTGAAAAATAATCACAAGTACCAAAATACTTTTAAATGAAATATAAATTTGCAGATACACTGTATGAATAAACTACGTGTTACTTACTCCCTGCTTAGCTCTTAGGAGTCATTAGCATTAGTTAGAGTGTTGTTGCTCAAGATAACCTAAGCAACGGAACTTGAAAATGGAAAATTTAATTCCTATTTTTTCTTATGACTAATTCTGTTGCTCTTCACTAGTTGAAACCTTAAATTCAGTCTGCGAAGAGTAAGTTTTACAAATGTTCGGTATACAAACATTGCTGATAAGGAACAAAACAGCTGCCTTAGTAAGAGATTAAACCATTCTCCCAAAACAAAAACTTAGAGAAGTTTATTGTCAAAAGGCAAATAAGCATAAAAAAAAATAGATAAAAATATCCTTATTATAATGAAAAACTTCTCTTGGCTTACCTGGCAGAATGGACCAGGGAGTGAAAATATAAAAAAGAAGTTTAGTCTGCTTTCATGTTCTCTACTTCAACTGTGCTTGCCTCCAATGAAAAACTCTCTCAGAAAGTGAGATATCTCCTGACAGACCTTGTTAAATCTTTCAGGAATGTGATAAAATAGGAGACCTTGTGCAAAGAAAATAAAAGCTCATCCTGTGAAACTTTAAACTAGATCAGGGCTTATCCTTAAGAGATGCAAGGGTGCTGCAGCTCTGGCAAGCAGCAGCTAGACTTAAAAGTCAACCCTGGAGTTTCTCCACTTCAAGAAGAGGAACATTGCTTCCTGCTCCTTGCAGGACATTGAGATTAGATGAACAACTTCACACAATAGATTAGGTTCTTAAAATCCAAATTAACTGGATTCCCGTTTGTTTGTACAATTAAACAAAGCCAGCTCCAAGGATACCTTATACTAGGGCACAAAGGTACTATAATGTAAAACTCTTATTTTTAACGTCCACACATATAAAAAAACCAGGATTTTACTCCATTGAAAAGTAGCTAGTGTGAATTTCCTTTTCTTCAAAATATTTCAAATACTTTGAATATTTACAAACATGATGCAAAAGACACAGTTATTTTATATTTAGAATTCTATTTTTAGCAGTGACAATTCCTTCTCCCTCAAGTGATTTATTCCATATATTCCAAAACATCTATTCTTAACAAATATATTTTAGCAGCAAACTGAAAAGGGAAGTCTGTTATCAGGAAGAAAATAAACAGAAGTGTTGCCAATATAGATTACTCACAGTACTTGTTTCTCACACAGAGAGTTCCCAGCACAGAGCTGCTGGGAACTATATTATTTCTGCATGTTTCAGTTTCTGAAAGTATTTTCGTTGTAGTTCAGAGAGTAAAGAATTCTGAAGATGTGGTGAAGTTGTGCAGAAGGTCACTACATCCAGAGAATAGCTGTTGGCTTTCACTAATAAAGAAAAAAATACCCTTCACTGAGAAGTGACCATAAATAGGCAAAGCATACTCCTTACATAGGCAAACTGCAGAGATTTCAGTGGGAGTTCTGCCATGTTTAATGCAGGATAATACCGCTCTTTCACAGGCAGGATCAAGGAGGAAATAAGCACAGCACAGGCAAATCCCACAGGATGTCCACACAATTGCCCTCTACCC
>VZTB01005766.1:16841-29921 GCA_013397245.1 Thryothorus ludovicianus | reverse complement strand
TTTCAGCATCCAAGAACTGAAGAATGTTCTTCCTGCATTGAGAGAAAAATGCAACATTATGAAATAAAACCCAACACTCCTTGCTTGAATGGAGTCTATCTAACAGCAATATAGACTGTATGAGGCGCTCAGCATAAAGCAGAGATTGACAGTGTCAGTCCTGCTAGGGTAATTTCCCATGCTCTAGGATGGAGCTAAAGCAAAGCTTTTGGATGGTGCTCACACTCTGGTTACAATGTGATACACAAATACTACAGCACTAGAGTTTAATGACTAGTGCACACAAAGGCACAGAGAGATGAAGGAAAGTTAACTAAAAATTTGAAGGCATACTCTGCTTGACTACCTTCACAAAATTCTGTAATTAAGACTTCTTTTTAAAAGGACTGTGGCAGTTTGTTTCCATAAAAACAAACTTAAATACATGAAGTATTTGTGATCAGAAAATGTCATCTCTTACAAATCAGCTTGGCTCAGGAATGGACATGTTTTCTTATAAATTCTTATTTTTCCATAAGAGTAATATATTCAGTTTAGCATAAACTTCTTCCTAATTACCTGAAGTTTAACTAAAGTTATCCTAATTAACTTGATATGAGAATACATCCAGTCTTTTGCACCAATTTGAACAGAATCTGCTTAAACATATTGGAAATTAAACTACTACAGCTCAGGGTCTGGTCAAGCTGTTAGCTGAACTCAAAATCTCTTACATAAAACTCATCAACACTTTGAAACATTTATCAAATAATTATCTAAACTATTAGACAGGTTTAGACACACATGACAAGGTTTAATAAACTACCATGTACCAAGTGAACTGTGGAGGTTCAACAGGTGCATACTCCCAGCCCCCAGCAAATAATTGATGAAGAATGTTTGTTTTTTCATCAGCTGAAAAGCAGTCATGGTATCTGCTGATGGGGCCACGAGGATGCTCTGCCTAAGAGGAGGTAAAGCAGATCAAATTTGCCTCTATTTGCAAAAGTTATCAGGGCTGATAGAGAAGAGGGGGTCACCCCGCTTTTGGTGTTGAAGAATGCTGAGACCGGCCTGACTCATCAATTCCAAATGAAACACTCTATTCTGTGAAGAACAGTCTTTCCTGACAGAAACTGGCACTGGTGAGGATGCAGCAGACTGATCTTGTGATAATGGAACCAACAAGTGACAGTACTGATAACTTAAGCTGCTGAGCTAGTACATGTGTCAATCACTGTATAGTACAAGAGCTGAGGTCCCCTTTTTAATGGCAGAGAATTCTGACACACTCTTCTTGGATGAAGTGTGTGTGTGTGTAACTGCCTTCCTTGAGTGAGAATCCCCTTCCATTTTACTCCTTAAGGCTGAGTAAAAGAGACTTACCCATGGTCACTGGTATGGGAAAGTACCATCAATTTCTACTGATATATGTTGCTAGCTTTAATATTGTTGCTTCAATATGGCTTCACTAAACAGTGCACTGTACTATACCACGTACTAAATAAAAATGATCTTTTAGTCTAATTATTATCATTATTATAATCAATAAATGATTTACTTAAATAACATAAGAATATTTGGTTTGCCATCCTTAATCTTGTGGGACAAAGTTGCATAAAGGTTCAATTGCACTTGCACAATCCTTAAAACATAAACCGTTGACCAAGTCTGGGGCTAAGATTAGATCTAATCATATCTTGACTCTTCTCTGAGAAGGAGTTTAATGTGCAAGGGGTTTAGAAAACAAGTTCTGTACCTTGTAACTCAGTGGGAGGGATTCTCTAATAAAATCTGTCCAAAGCTTCCATTCTGTCCATGACAGGTGGGGACTGGGGACCAAAAACTGGCAGATGTTCAATATGTAGGTTCAAAGGAGAAACTTAATGACTGCAGTGTAATGACTAATGACTGCACAATGACTAATACCTGCACTGGCAGTGCAGAGCAGTTTTCAGTAGACCCTTGACATAAATAACTGAAAAAATCCCTAGGTTGCAGGACTCACTGACAGCTCAGGACTGGAAGTGAGAAAAGCTTTACAAGCTTGTGTCCATCTGTGAAACAGGAATGTTTGTGAAGAAAGATCACATCTGAATCAGGTGCAACACTCTTACGGAATAGACACTGAGTGCTGAGCTGGGCCAAGGTGTTTAGTACATAATAGATCTACTAGAAACTGCAAGTCTAACAAGAAAAGATTAAAAACAAAAACTTTATATTTTTCACTGCTGTCAGTTGGTAAGGTGGAGTTTTTTAAAAAATGGATATTTTGTTGACTAAAAGAATGTTATTCTTGCATATTAAGCTTCTGGAGAAGAACTTCGACAGAGCACAACCAAACAGGAAAAGATAATTAGCAATACTATTCTAGCAACACTCAGTCACAGCTACAAAGGCAAAATAATGCCCCCCAAATTAAAAGGGATGAACTACAGAAACAACCATGCTCACCAGGCAGCTCTTGTGTTGCTGCCTCAAATAAGAAGAGTATGTATGAGTTTTGCAACCAACAACACAAAATACTGATCTTAAAAGCCATAGGAGAAGTGAAACAATAGAAGTGTTTTTTAGGTAATTCCTCTCATTTCCTAAACTTGTCCAGAAAAAAACAAAACAAAAAAAAAGAAAGAATATCTAGAATGCTTTGTAACAGCTGTAACAGCTATCTGTTACATCTGTCACACATATGAAGGAAACAGCATCAGAGCAAAGGCAACTTATGCTGAGGCACATGAGGGACTCAGAATAACAAAGTAGGATAGGCAATCTTAAAATCCTGTGTGCAGCTTTTGGTCAACTGATACAAAAAAAAAAAAAAAAGAGCAATAAAGAAAGGCTAGCCCAATTTAGAAGTATTAAAAATTACTGCAATTATTCATTACCTAGGAAGAGAGCTACTACAATTGGGGCTGTGAAGGATGAGTACATCAAAACCTACAAACATCATCAGCCAAGCTATCGAGAGGCTCATTTCTCAAGAACTCTGACTTGAGAAGGGATGACCAAAAGTGAGTCTCAAAACTTCAAAAAATTGTATGAAATGTACAGAAACTAGATTTCCAACTACAAAAAGTCACATGATCACCAGAATATTTGCTTTAATCCCTGGTATCTAGAAAAAATGGGCATAAAACTGTCCATAATAGCAAAAAATTAGCAACATTTGTGCATAAACACATTATCTTCTGTATTATTTAAAAAAGTAAGATGAAGTCATTTAAGTTAGGAAAACAGTGTCAAAGAAAGTAAAAGCACATTGACTCCCATTATTCATTTGGTTGGTTACATTCAAAACTCATTTATCTATAAGCTCATAAAAGTCCTCCAAAGAATTTCATTATGTGGACATGAATTACAATCACACAATCAACCACTTACTTAATACAGCTGAAATTTCCAAAATATCTCAGGAAATTATTTTTCAGTAAAATCCTGAGATGGTCAGAAGTCATTAATCTTAATATCTTCTCACATATTTAATTTTTTTTTCTGAAGCTGTCATTAGCATATTTAGTTAAATGTGCACACAGGTATTGCAGTATGCAATAGAATCCTTGTATAAGAGATATGCAATAATGCTAACATCAAAATATTTTTTATTGATTCATCTAGCTGTATCCATGTATCTCCTAATACTGAAAGTAATGTGATGAATAATGCAGAGTCCATGGTACTGTTTTAAGTTCCTCTGTGCTACTGACTCACCTGTATCATGTGGGTAACAGTATTTGTGATTTTCATGTAAGTGCTAAGAGAAAAAAAATTACTGTGGGATGTAACAAATATTGAGCATAGACACATGAGTGTCTCATTCAACTTCGATGCTGATTAATAATAACTTGTTTAAACTTCTGTTCTGTCCCACAAAGAGCACTAAAAATAGCACAAAAAGGTTATTCTGATTAAACAGACATGACAAAATAATGACAAGTAAGTGTCAATCCAATTCAATCTGCATATTAAATTCAAAAGTAAGCTCAATTCCACCATGATTTTTAAGCAAACCTTGAAGAAACGATGTTCTGCAAGCTTAAGCTAAAATGTGTGAACAAACTGTTTCATCTGAGGTGGTTTTCAAGTTTTTTTATGACAAATAAAACTGTATTTTACATGGGGGTGTTACCTGAGCTGTTTTGTGGGCAGGTGAGACTGATGTGACTCACTCTTAATTGTAGCCAAGCAACTGCTTGGAACATGTTTACATGACTCCAAAAAACAAACTGTCATAATCTGTGGCTGACCTATGGTTATTCTTTGATAAGTAGAAACAGATCTCCATAATATTTAAGTATGAACTGAAACTCCTGAAATGATGAATTCATGCAATGTCTCTGAACAGTTTTCCAAATGCTAAAGAATATGTACTGCTCTGAGGCAACATGGTGAGATTTTTCTCATGATGCATTTTTATAGTTTTATTTTGTATTGTTATTACATAATCTCAAACTGTTTTTCATCTGCCTCAGAGCCATGTGAATGAACAAAAGAAAATAAAAAATAAACCACTAGAAGATGTGACTTTTAAGATTACAATAACGTGTGTATTTCTAGACATTCTCAAAAAAACTGAAATATAACCTCCAATGCTTTATCTGGGAAAAATCATTTCTGTAGAGGAAGGCAGTACCATAAATCATTGCTGCTGGACTTGAGTGGACCCCAGGCATGAGGGGAAGCCTCTGGAGTGCATCCTAAGTGCCCAGGAGGGTTCACCAGCAATCACATTATGGAAGAGAGATAGACTCAGCATTTAACTGATCCTCTCTGTGCCCACTGAAGATGTGTCTTTATCTACATGTCCCCCAGCCCATGTTTGCCATGTTAATATGTTCCTAATAATCCCTTGTGATGGGGACTTGACAACCTCCACAGGCACCTCTGTCAGTGCTTCCCTGGCCTTACTGGAAGCGTAGTACTCCTACTCCTCAGACTTTTTCCACAGCAGCTTGCTCCTCATGCCTTGCTTAGGACTGAACCTTACTCCTAGCAATATCCTTCATTAACCTGAGGATAAGAAACCACTCAACATTGTTTTTTTAAACTTTTGTGCTGTGGGCTTCCTCTTGATCTCCTGCAGACTCTTTCTGACAGACCTTCAGGAAACAACTTGACATTCTAACCCTAGTGAGTCCTGACTCTGCTTTGCACTCTGCAGCTGGAAGGCAGAAGGTGGATCTTAGCATTCAGAATCACCAGGGACCATGGCCTAGATAAAACACGATTTTTGGCCAGCTAAATTAGTTTAATTAAAAACAACATGAAAGAACAAACTCTGCGGTAACAAAAGGTCACAGCTTGCTCTTGTACATGACTAGAGTTCCAGCTCCTGTTGGGTTTCTTGTGGAGGCAGTGGGGACCACATGTATTTGCATCTCTGCTGGATTTTACTTAAGTCTGAAAGGAAGTCTTTAGACAAGCTCTTCCAGGAAAGCAGCCTTTAAAATCATAGTTTTTGTTGGAAGGGGATTTGAAAGGTCATTTAGTTCAACCACTAATTTGGGTTTGTTAAAAACATGCCTAACTGCAAATAACCCTGGAAGGGTACCTAGGAGCTCCTAGCTGATGGAGGCCACACAATCAGAAATGCTGTAATACAAGAGAGTGAGTACGCAAAAGGAAGAGGGCTTTGAAACAGACCATGACTCAACTACTGCTTATCATAGGAAGTTCGTCCATATACCAGCTTTTCGTGAAGATAAGCAAGGTATAGTAAGAGATTGGCAAGCAAAAATCCCCTGAGGTTTATTATGACTAAACCAGACCCGAGAACCTCAGATCCCATGTCTTTGACACAAAAACAAACAGAAGGAAACAGTGCAAATGGCTTCAGAACATTGCTCCAAAAGCTTCAGAGCAATTGTAGTGCTCCAGTTCCGCGTTTGCTGCTTGCACTTCAGGGATTTATCATACCTGTTTCACACTAAGTTGTAATACAAAAACTGATAATAATCTGAACCTTTTGAAGGAGGAGGAAGATACTTTTTTTTTTTTAAGATGCTGCTGACATCTTCTAAGTTCACACACTTTTCTGACAGGAAATACTTTGTTAAATTGCAGAGATAAATACATTCCAAATGTAGTCTTTAAAGATTTTCCCTTCCTGCCATTCAAAAGCTTCTTCTGCTCCTTCCAGCATAAATTCCCATATTTATTTAAAAGTAAGTAGAAGAAAGTCACAGACATCGAACTGTGGTTCATTTCATACAGGCCTAAGTGGAAGGCTTCCCCATATGGGTTTGTATCATAAGCATAAGGAAAACCTTCACATTGCTCACAGAGTAAAAAGGACTTAAGATATAAAACCTTGGCAGATGGTGGACTCCTCTTCACAAATGCATTATTTTTATGTTGCACACTAACAGCTTCACAAATTATTTCTCCACTGTTTAGAACTGATTAACATTTTAT
Organism: Thryothorus ludovicianus; assembly: GCA_013397245.1. NCBI lineage: Eukaryota > Metazoa > Chordata > Aves > Passeriformes > Certhiidae > Thryothorus > Thryothorus ludovicianus. Next base: position 23,531 of record VZTB01005766.1, on the reverse strand, counting down.
ATATTATTCAACAGGGAATAGTTTGTTTTCTGTTTCATTCTTACTGTTACTTCCTATGGTTAATCTCACACCACAAGACCATCAACCACTGTTCACGTTCACAGCTGCAATTATAGACTATGAATCATCTTCATGGTCTACACAGGGGACGTAACATATTATGCAGTGCTGAGCAGTTAGTTAAACCACAAGAGTACTGTACGACTTTGCTAGACACTTTTAGAGTTAGTCCTGATAGGGGTGTAAATGTGAAAACTACAGCTAAAATGCTTCTTACTGCTGTAACATGGGAGAAAGGCGAATGGCAAGCCACCTGTAAAAGTGAGAGAACGCACATAATTTAGTCAGCATGCACCACAAGGGCTTGCATGAGGCCTCCTCAGTGCAAAGCATGCCTGTTATCCCTCCCTCACCACTGAGCACCACAACTGAATGTGCTATGCATGTCAGCAAAGAGGATTTCTGGAAAGACAAGGCCTGGTGGGTAGCACTGCCTTTTATAGAGTTCATGTCAACTTTTGGTCCTAAATCACATGAAAATAAATAAAATAATCACTAAAATAATTTTCTGGTTCACACCTGTCCTCTGCCCCAGTGTTCACTAAGGTAGTCATTTCCTCTGAAAACAAGACTGGCAACATGCACTTCTAAATAACGTCAGCTTTATGCCCTCTGTGGTACAGAAAATCTTCAAGTAAAAGAATGGCAGTGGAACCTTCCAGTGCTTAAGACAGTGTATAAGATACACTGTTTTCTTCACTCTACTAATGAGACAAAAAAAAAAAAACCTTCCTGTTGTGGTGCATGCAACACTTCCCTGCACATTTTTTAAAAGCTCAATTAAAAGTATTTTTAAAAAGCCTTTTAAAAGTGCTTCTTAAGTACACAATAGTAATTTATTAAATAAGAGAAATTTCCCCCTCTGGAAAACAATAAAGAAAAAAGTTATTTTGAAACTCGTTAATTTAGTAGATGAGATGATGAGATGAGATGATACATATGTATTAACAGGATGAAAAAATACTAAAAGCACTCCCTACTGATTTACCTCTTTGTCTGAATAATATATTTTGTATTTGGAACAGGTAGAAAATTGGCATAACCCAAGCTTAATTTTCTCTCTTAATTTTAACCAAAGGATTATTGTTAATATTTTTTCTTGTTTGTTGTTTGGCTTGAGCAGCAAGGTGTATTGGTTTTAAATGGTTCTGAAATATGATACTCAATTTTTCAGTAAAATTACTGAGGATAATTGTCTCTACTTACAACCACTTGTTTCCAAATCAGCTTACTTCATACGCAGAAAAAGCTGTTTTCTCCCAATTTTTGGACCCATAACTTATGATACATACGTTTTTGAGCTACCTTTATCTTCTGCATGCTTTAGAATTAGGGACATAAAATAGCATTCATTAAAAAAATTCCTAAGTTTCTCCTTCAGCAAAGCCATGCTTTTTTTTGTATTTATGGAAACAATGCCTGTTTAACAGGTTTGTAAAAACTGCCCTTTAATTTAAGAAAATTTTAAAATAAAATCGGAACACAATATTATTCTTAATATTCGGAAAATCAAGTCTAATCTACTATGTGATTGTTGTTAATTTCCATAGAATGCAACATTCCTAGATCCCCACACTGCCAATCCATGTTCCATATGCTTCTCTCATGGGCCACCTTCCGGATGAAGCTGGGGAAGATAAGACACTTGGAGGCATCTTGCTACTCCCTGTGGCCCCCACGGTGCAGAGAACCACTGCAAGGACACATCAGAACGACTGCTCAGTTTAATTCTGCTGCTGGGTTGCCCCCTCAGCATAAGCCCAAGGCTCTTTTTGGCCTTTCTGACACCAAGAAAGGAAACTGCCTAAGACACAGTTTTTGTCAGTGTCTGACCCTGTGACATGGAACAGTCACAGCCACAAGGGGATTCACAACCACCTGATGGCCCAGCTACAGACTCCTGCATCTCAGCTGTCTGCCTAAGCTCCATCTGGAGTCAAGGGAGGAAAACTACTCAGGATACTGTCACCTGTTCTATTTCAAATCTCTAGGACAAGAGAAAATCACATCCTAAAAGCACCAGTTTCTCACCACTGACTGTGGACGAGTTCTAGACAACCAGCTTAAATATGGACACAAATAATATAGAGCGGTTGCACAGGTCTGACAGTCACAGCCAAATGAGAACATTTTATTAATACTTATGAAGAATGACTTAACTTTGAAGCCTAAGGTAACACAGTTGCATTTAACACTGAAATCTAAACAGATACAGTTTAAAAACATCCACCTGCAAATGTAAATCAAATTACTGTTTTATAGGAATTATGAAGCAATGTGAATGAAAAGAATTATAAACAAGGTGAAATTAACTGCTTTTTCATTTAAAAAACTCACCTTATTTCCATTACCAAAGAAGAATTGATTTTCCAACCTTCTGCAGCATGTTGGAAGATTGAGGAGTCACCCTTTCGAATTATCTTATCAGAGCTATTGATCACTGATCTACTCAAACTCAGTTCACCATCTCTGCAATGCAATACAGAAAACACATAATTACAAAGCTAACTCTAGTTTACGTAATTTACATCCCGAGCATCAGCAATATATCCTTTTATTCACAACAAAAATAAGCAAATATCTCTTAGCTTTCTAAAGAAAATAAATCATAACAGAAAAAAAATCTATGAGAAAGCTATCTGTAGTAGTTGAATATGCAATTTAAGAGCTTAAATATGTTTATATTTGTAATGGAATAGACATAACAAGAACTACAATAAACTCCAAATTATGAATTTAAACAAAACTTCACTATGTTTGCGAGGCAGACTCTGCACTTCTAGGTTCCAAGTTTCTAGTACTAAACTAAGAATCAAGTATTACATTTCAAGCCTTTGCCCAGTTAATAATCTGCAATACTGTCTTAACAGATAACTCTGGCCTCCTGCTGATGCTAAAGATTTTGAAACACAGAATTCTGGAGTTTAATGCTATATAAAATTTCCCCAACACTTCATGAAACTTTTACACGCGCACATCCAAAACACCCCAATTGTCTTATCCTGTCCATCAGTCTTATCACTACAGTTTTTTGGCAACGTAACTTTAAGAAACAAATACAATAAACTTTGGGTGATGACCACTGAGCATCTGGTGAGCTAGCACAAGCTGCAGTGATATTAGCAAACAGGATCACACAAATGGGACAGCAAAGTCCAAACACTACAAGCACAACTTAAAGTGTTAGGACTAAAATTCATTTTTCATTTCCACGTCTTTCCATTATCAGCCATGGTGTTCCCTTTTAGATGCGAGAGCAATGTTCAGTTCAGTTCAAACACAGCTGTTAATCACAAATATATCAAAGTTGTTGGATGTAAAAATCTACCACAAAAACGTCTTGTAACTCAGGTGTGCACAGGACAATAACATACAGAAATTTTATCTGTTTATCTGTTAAATAAGCATGCTCTGAAATACTACCAATAACAATAACTTAACTTGGGAACAGAATATTGGACCACAGCCCTTCAATGAACAAAATGGTAAAGATATGAGATTGTAAGCTTTCCAGTTATTGCTGAGTTGTGTTTTTCTGTGGCTGTAAGTTCTGATAACAATGGGATCACTGCCCTTAGTAAGAAACACAGAACCATTACTGCTGTATATAAACAGACTAAGCACAAGCTAACCTACAACGGGATATTAATTAAGGTAAATTAACAAAACTGGTAATATGCAGTAATTTCTAAAATGTGCTGTCATTGCAAAAGCCCCTATAACTAACACACCCGTACCATAAACTTCACCAAAACCATCCTGCATTACTTGCAGCTCCCTTTCTCCCTCACCCCCATGCCCACACCCTGCAGCCCAGACATCGCACTGATGCAGAGGTAAGGCTGCCACCTACTGAAAATCTACAACTTTAGTTTCAAGACCTGTACACAAATTACCCAAATCCTGCTAACTGGAAGGCACGGGAGGATGCTGCAGAAGTCTCTAGATCAAATAGCTATACTCCAACTTATACTTTTTGCTACACTAAAAATTTTTATTCCCTAAAACTCTTCCAAAGTGGTTGTAATACTATTCATTACATACATATTCCTGCATGCATTTTCTAGATGCATGAATGTTTGCATCTAAAGGAAAATTACCAAACCACATCCAGGTGAAATTGTCAGTCTAAGGATACTTCAGAGATGTGTCTAGTTTATTCTAAGTCAAATATTCTTTAGTACACACTTGAACAGTGAAACAAGTGACAAAACTTAGCAACAAAATGCATTGCCAACACTTAAACCATAACGTTTGAAATGTGGTTGATTTCCATAGTCACAATTTACAAACGTAGTGAGTTACAGACTGTAAATGGAAAAAATGTTTTATTATGTTTTTATGAACACTTCTTATAAGGCGCTTTGTGTTAATGTTATTACTGTGACCACAATGTGTTCATTTAGATCCTCCTCTCCCTTTTACTGGATTAATTTTCACTTAAAGCAATATTAAATAAACTAATACATAAAAATCAAAACTTTCTCCAGGTAATTCTTCATTGTGTAAGTAAGTGAAGTAACTTTGGATGACTTTGTATCTCCTAGAATTATTCCAAATCCTGTGATGTAAATAAAAGAGCTGCCATACTCTATACCAGCAACTTACAGCTGACAGTTTCAGCCTTCGCTTTGGATTACCTTGCCTTGGTGACCAATCAGACCCATAAAATAAGACTCTCTTTTTGTGAAGATAGTTCATTTAATAAAGTAACTGCCTTCAAGTGTATTCCATATCAGCAGAAGATGACACCACTTAAGAAACATCACTCTGCACACAATATGCATGTTTCATTATTTGCTTAACCTTTAAAGGGACATTACTGTCTATCTGAAGCAGTAATTGTCCTAGCACAACTTCCTATGAAAGCACACAGCTGGTTTGAAGTTTCTCATGTGATCTGGAACTGTATATAGCCAGTCCATTTTGGATTTTCTAGAATTTACCTCTGTTGCCACTAATAACCATAAAATTGGCCACCTCACATATCCATAACTCCTGAAAGTAAAACAACCCATGGAAAACTTTGCTTGTCTACACAGCCAGTCAAAAATAACCCAAACTTCTGAACCCCTAATTCAGGAGAAAAGCAAGTGTAACAGTAAGAGGAGCAGCAGTTATGAGCAATACATTTTTAGGGTATATTTTTCTGCATCATGCAGTAATGAATGGCACATGACAGGCTGTGAAGAGAAAAAATATAGTGAGTTGCACTATACAGTACAAGATACAGATAAAGAAATAGAGATATCACAAAATGACTAGTCAGAAGTATATTACAGTTGTATTTTAAAAAGTTTATAAGTTTTGTGTCAAACAATGTGCAGTAATCTGAAGATGGTTTTTTCTTTGCAAACTTACATAAACTAATTTCTGAATAATTTCATCAGTTCCTTCTAGTCTGAGAGAAAGGAGCACATACTAAGAAACAATGACAATTCTACTTCACATGTACATTTTCACCTCTGTTTTCACACAACTGTAACACCAAAATTTTAAACTTCTGTAAATCTCCTAAGAATATAGATAGCTTTGTGGTAGAAACCGAGTTACACCCAGGCTGAACAAGAGGAAGAGATACCAGCAAGTTGCGAAAATTTTGAAAGAAAGCAAATATTGCACACACACAGGTGAGGACAGCTGCTGCCCAGCCGTGCCCAGCTGCCTGTGCCCCTCTCCCTCCCCAGACTGCCTGGGAAAGAGGGATGTGCTTTCTGTCTTTAAGTCCGGGGGCAAGTAGGCCAAATAATTGACTCAACTTCCTTCAGGCCCGTACGGGTACTTACAAGCCCCTTATGCCTCCTCCTTAAATTAAGGCAAGGGCTTACACAAGAGGACAAAAATCTCCCGTGAAAGAATTCTACCCACAGTCGATACGCACAAGCAAACAGAAAGCGTGACGCCCTGCTTAGCTTTTACTGATTATTTTACACGACCAATAAATTTACGCATTGCTCCAGTGAAAACAAAGTCTTATACAAAGAAAAACCAGGCTGCCTGAAAACTCAACACCTCCAGAGAACAGCTGCAAGCTGGGAGAAAAATGAGGAATGCAGGCATTCACGTATATGAAGACAAAGCTGAGGTGCAAACAAAAAAATGGCAAGGCACTCTGCCTTTCCTTTTGAGTCAGCCACAGGCAGCTAAGTATGTAACAGACGGTCTTAGCGAGGGACCAGACTTTCCAGTGGAGGAAGCTCGAGAGGTAAGGGAGATGACCCACACTTCTCTCAGAGCAAGAATCCTTAATAAAATGCCAAGTTAAGCAAAGCTCCCAGGCAAACTTCAAAGACCGAAGGAGGCGTTCACCTGCATCCCAACATGTTTGCCTGCGACAGGCAAGGAACCGAGGCACTAGGCGCTCCGGTCTCCGCCGCCACCTCGGGCCGTCCCGGCCTCCGAGGCACCCGCGGACAGGTGAAACTTCCCAGAAGCGCCCCGTTACGGCGGATGAAAGGCATCCTCAGGAGCAGGACAGACTCCCGTCCTTTCCCGGGAACTCGCACCCACCCTGCGGCCGCCGAGCCCCGGCAGCAAGCCCCGCTCGCCGCCCGTCCCGCAGCGGCATCCGCGCCCTCGGCAGCGCCCGCCAGCGAGAGCGCCGAGCTGCGCTGGCACGGCCGGCGGCGA
>VZTB01005766.1:0-11120 GCA_013397245.1 Thryothorus ludovicianus | reverse complement strand
GTGTATCCTGACTCTGTCAGGTTAAGCCAATGTTTCTATACTATAGCCTTTAGTTCAAGTTTCCTATGAAATTGTAGTTCTGACTTGGAATCTCCCACTGGTTTGCTTTCAAACTAGTGTAAATGGAGAGATTTGATTAATTCAGGCCTACTGAGTAAACAAGGTAAGAAATGTATATAGCTGTGTCTGGTTTTGTCTCCATCTATCCTTCTTGCAAGAGCATACCCCTTGTCTCTCTGTGCTTAAATGTGTCTGAGCCTGTGGTCAAGCCCTAAATTCACTTAATTGAGCAGGTACAATTCTGTTTTGGAGTCTGAATGAATAATTTCTCTTTCTAGAACAGAAAACATGCGTTAGGCAGGAGACTACATTTTTTGCTTAAATGTTTCTTTTAGGTCAAATGAAAGAAAGGGAAGTAAATTTCTTGCTGTATTTCCATGCTTGCAGTTTAACTTGTAAATTGCAAACACATCTAAAACATAACTGGATAAACGTTTACAACTCCAGAAAGCAATCGGCTTTCTGATTAAATCAAACCTCCAACTCCTCTGTTCATTAGGGCAACAGGGCAGCTTTTCCTTCAGACTTTGAAACTAACAAAAATGGTTTAAAATATTTCCAAGTAAGACTTAGGGAATTAATCAAGAAAACCTGCACTACTGTCCGGCCCCACTGAGACATTCTTTATGAGTTATGGGGTATTCCTAAGAGTTTCAAAGGACTCTGTGCACCTCCTTATGCTCTTAGTTGAACTGAACATATTGCTGAGGGAGAGAAGATCACAGCTTTATGTTATCATTGACTTTATCCTAATTTGTTTGTGCTTGGTCATACCTGCAGTGAAATCTTGGTCAAAGTGTTTCCTGTTAAGTGTTAAAGTTAGGGTTTAGGTTTGGAGTGAGAGATTAGGGTAGGGTTTGGGGTTAGTTAAGGTACCTAGAGTTAGGGTTATGGTCATTGCAGTTTAGAGTTATAGTTAGGGTTGTAAGGGTTGGGTGTTAGGGCTTAGGGGTTATAGGTTAGAATTGGGGGTTAAGGATTATGTTTTAGATGAGGTGTAACTCATCTGCATGGAGTCTATTCTAGTATTAAGTGACCTCAGATCAGTGAATCCAGCAGAGTCCCTTACTCCATAGGACAGCCAGGAAGATCTGAAACTGTTTGCCCTGGGTACTGGTTTTGACTGTTAACAATTTTCTTCGTAGTATCTGATAAACAGATGTGTTTCGCATTTGAATACAGGGTTGATAATATAAAGATGTTTTTGTTATTGCATAATAAAAGCCTTTTCTGTTTCCCATACTGACATACTGACAAGAAACTTGGAGATACATGGCAAGATGGGAGGAGACACAGCCAGGACAGGTGACTGCAATGGGATATTCCATTTTATGTGACATCATGCTCTGTATACAAAGTGGATGAAGAAGGGGGAACGGGTGATGTGAGGGGATGTTTGGAGTGATGGTGTTTGATGTTTGTCTTCCCAAGTCACCCTTATGCGATATGGGGCCCTGCTGTCCTGGATATGACTAAACATCTACCTGTCCACGGGAAGCAGTGAATTAACTCCTTTTTTTGTTTGCTTGTGTGTGTGGTTTTTGCTCTCCTTTTTAAACTGTCTTCATCTGAACCGCTGAGTTCTGTGTTTTTTACCCTTCCAGTTACCTCCCCAGTTCTGCTGGTGAGGCAGTGAGTGAGGGACTGGGCTGCTAGCTGGGATTTAACCACGACATCCTGTATGTGCTGTGGTGTTTCTTGAGCTAAGAAGTGAGGTCAGGCTTAGGCAGATCATCTCTATTTTTGCAAACTCTTTTAACATGGCACAAAATGTCCAGGTTGATTTTTTTTCTTCTATGATTTAGGCAAGCTTCTGAGGCTGAAAGGCTTGGAATCACAGCAAAGTGAACTTGTGTTTCCACACAATCCCAAACCCCTGCACATGTAAGACATGTTGTCAATATACCTGCTACCAGTCTGGTCTTCAGTAGTTTCTGCAAAAAAATGAAGTTTAGGAATTATAAAATAAAGTCATAAAGTCATAAAATAATACTAGCTTTGTATCTATTAATGTTGAATTTGCATGTTGATTTCTTTTTCAGAGTCAATAACCATGATTGTTAAAGCAAAGGTGAATGTTTTTCCTTTATTTGGAAGGCTATGCTTTAGTTTCATTTATTTATAATTTTATGTAACACCTTAGTGCATGAAGAGAAAATATATTTCCTAAAAACATTTTTGTGAAATTATGAGAGATTACTTCATGAGTTTTCCATAACTGAGAATGGGAAAGAGATTTTCTGAGAAGCTAAATGGTGAATTTGTGAGGTTTTATTATATTTTAACAACAGTGAATAGTCTCCCGGTGAGAACCATCATTTTAATAAAAGTTTCCAGCTGGATACCCACCTAGGCTATATAGATTTGAAGATGGGGAAATAGCCTTTTTTTCTGAATTCAAATGGCTATCCAGTCTTTGGGAAATAATTCCCTTTTTTTTATTGCTATTTTAAATTTTACTTAATTTAATGCTGGTTAAATTATATAGTTAGACAGTACAAAATTGCCTGGCTTTTATTGCTTTGTGCTGGATGAAATAATACAAAAGAGCTTCCCATGCCTTCAACTATATTTTCTTACATATTTCTTTGACAGTGACACTTTAAGGATTTGCTGATTTTGACATTTTGTTAAGATTTTTTTCTTTCTTTTTCCTAAATGGAAAAGCATAGTTCAACAACAGTGTTATGGCATCTTTGTAAGTTTTAACAAAAAGAAATCTTCCCCATATCCCAAACTGAATTTCCTGTCCTTGGAACAGGTCAGACCTAACATTAATTTAGCCTGTTCTGCGCTCATTTGGTATGCAAAGGATTTGGACTCAAATTCCTATCAAAAAAGGGATTTTTCTCTGTCTTCTGCAGTTTATAGACTTTATAGACCTTTATGAGTAGCTGAACAAGCAAGCCCTTTTGGTTGACAGCTAAAGTACCTTAACATAATGTCATATTTGCTGCAGACAAAAGCATGTCTGCAAATTTTTACTGCATAACTAACAGATGCTATAAGTTTACACAGTACACCCTCTGCAGTGGTAAATTGGGAAGCTAATTCTCAGTCTGCATTGCTGTGATCAAGTTCATCTTTAATGACTGCTTTCAATGACAATTTTACAGTATAAATGAGACAAAGTGGTTTACAACAAGACCTGGCACTTAAATCAAGACCCCCTGCTTACTCTAGTCCAAGAGTATCCTTTTCAGGTCAAGTAATTCTCTTAAATGCAAGGATGTCCATTTTTTCCCCCCCCATGTTTTATTTCTTTGCAAACTAGGATTTGGTGATCCACTCACAGATGACCAGGGTCCTTGGTATTTAAATTTCCATGGGAAAGCCTGCATCAGAAATTTTGGTCCACAGAGAAGACACTGACACCAACCTGGGCAAGAAAAATCCACAAGGGAATTACACTTCTGTTGCTGTGGGACACGTAAGGACACACATGGACACATTTTCTCTCTAGAAGGCTAAAAATTATTTATTAGAAAACACCACTCTATATTTAGAGTATTTCTACACAGACCAGGGATTGGAGAAGAAGGTTGACACCTCTCCCATCTTGTTGGTCAAGACAACTGTCCATCAGCTGTTTTCCACACCAAGAGAAAGTATGAACAACAACTTCGTCTTATCAAAACAAGACTTCTGAAAAAGACACTGTGTGCGTGAGAAAAAAACTGAACAATGAAAAACAGCAAGTTAGAAAGTACCTCAGGAAAACCTGAAAAATCAGGGCAACACACTTCCCATATGTCACCCAGGTCATTCAGAAGAAATGAAGGACATCTAAGATTGTTTCGCTGATTTGCTGATGTTGGTGTTTGTCACAGGTTGCAGTGTAAAATATAATCAGGGATTGTGTTATTCTATTCCCATCCGTTGAAACTGGCATGGGGGGTAGTGATGCGATCTTCTATTGATACGCCAGCTGATAAGAAACCATCAAGAGCAGATTCCTTATCTCTTCCACCACTCATCCTCCCTCCAGGGATAGGTCTTCTGCTAATGGGCCATTGAGTCCACTGATAAACTTCCATCATCCCATTGGGAAATGCTCCAGCCAAGAGGGGAACCAAGCCCCTCAACCTGGATAAAAAAACCTGAGACTTGGAACACCAAGTCAGCCTTTTCCACTGGACTCCCAGAGGAAGAACAGGCCCATCCATCCCCACTGGACTTTCAGCAGAGGGTTGCACCTTTCCTCCAGGATCACTGCTTCGACAGAGCCACAACTGCCACTCCAGGAGGACTGCAGCCACCATTGTAAGTAGACTGCTGCCAACACCCTGACCAACAGGGTGTCAGGTTGTATTCTGACTCTGTCAGTGATTTTCATTTTCCTTATTGCATGTATTTTGTTTCCTTTTTGTTTTTTTTTCCGTTTTCCTAATAACTTGTATTTCTGACTTGGGGTGTCTCACTGGTTTTGCTTCTCAAACCAGAACAGTGTTAAATTTTGATTGACTTCAGCAGTGTTAGGTTATCCTTTCAGCTCACCTAACTTCCAATTGTGTACTCAAGACAGGCAGCCACTGAATTTTAAAAAGACATGTCAAGAAAGGTATTTCTTCATGTTCCCCAGTATATTTCATTAAATCTCTTAGACTAAAGAGTTTTAAAAAGTACAAATAATACAACTTCATCACATAAAAATGGAAGTAATAATCTAATCCTATTACTTATAGTCTCCTCAAAGACAGTATTGAGGGCAATATTTTTTTCTGTATTTTGATGACTCAGGAAAAGCAGTCTTAACTAGTTACAGTTATAGAAGTCCTTTAGAGGCTTTTCAATGCTGAGACTTGTTCTTCTGAGGAAGCATTGTATCAATTTCAGATACTTACTCTTTTTTCTATAAATATAATTTGCATTAAATAAAAGACAGAAGACTTTATAGTTTTACTCAGCCAACTTTATTTTTTAGTGCTCTTTAGAGAAAATTATGTCACAAAATCAAAAATAATTTTGATGGAAAAAGAGAACATCACTACTTTTATAATTCAGAGCAATACTATGGAAAGTAAATTTGATTTATGGACTGTGAACTTTAACATTAAAGAAAAATAAATATTTGGTTTTGAAATCATTGCTTTAGCCCGAAATGAAATAAAGTAATACGTGAAAGGAAGAAAAAGTATATATATGTCAACAAACACTTGTAAAGTGCTGTAAGTCACAAGAGATGAATATTCTGGAATTACAGAATTACAGAGGAAGAGACAAATCTGAGTCTGAAGTGCTGGAACAGGAAATCACCACTTAACTGAGCAGAAGTTTTGGGAATTTTATTTTCACATACCTGTTTCTTCTGACAGGAGGGTGTGTGGAAAATGTGTGTTGGTCTTAGTCTAAAGAAAGATATGGTCAATCTAGGTTTGTGTCAGAAACAGGTAATTTGAAATTATTTTTCTCAGCTGCTGCAAAGTACTGTAGTCTTGTATGTTGTCAGTGGAGAATTTCCACAATGCAAAACACAGATGTGCCACATCTAGGTCTGTTCTCATCTCCATGTCCTTTCCTCAAAATAAAAAAATGCTAAGGAAGAACAGACAGAAGAGAGGTGTGTTGTATAATGACAATCCTCTCTGGCAGTGACTGGAAATAGCTTTGTAGTGAGGTAAGTCCTGCCAGCCCAAGCTCTGGCAGAAAAACATTCTGTGCTCTCAGAATAAGAGCTTAGGAAGCCCTTTTTTCCATAACATTTCTGATGAGTTCCAGGTGACATTTACTTCCCCCAAATCAATGGCTTTCAGATTTTATAGGATGTAGTCAGAGTCCAGGTGCAGTGACATTCAGCTTTCAAAAACACCTCTGATACCCACGGCACTGCAGTTGGGATTTAGCAGCACCTTTCCCTGAATCTTGGGCTGGACAAATTAGTCCTGAACATGTCTCATATCCAGGACTCCTACCATTTCTGTCAGCATCTCAGATTATCAAGATTTGAGCTGTGCGTCCTGCAAAGCATCATTGTTAGGGCAATGGTTTTAGAATTCAGGCTGATGTTTTTGAAAAAAACTTGCTTATTTGGAGGGAACTTATTACATTTTCAATTCAGGGAAGCAAGCAAGTTGCTGATGAATGAGCTCAGGCTTGCTACCAAAAAAATCCTTGTTCTTTGCTAGGTTAGCTTTCATCACGTGCCACTCTGCGCTCTTCCCCTGTGAAATTCCTTCTGTGGGGCAACCCAGAAAGCAATTTGATGACATGAACTCTCTCCAGATAAAACATTGTTATGTATTCACAGAACTCTTTCTCCACTGACAGATCCTAACCATTCAAATGCTCCTTGCTTTTAATCCTCGATAGATACATATTTTCTGGCAGACTACCAGTTCTTTGGGTTTGTGAATACAATGTTTTTTTCCTTTGTCTTGACTCCCCATTATCTATTCAATTACCCACTGCATTGCATGTTTGTTTTGCTCTGTCGCCTGTACAGCATAGAAAGTTTTTTAACTAACTGAATTATATGTCATTTGCTCAGTTTCATCTTTAGATTCAGCTTAGTGATTGCTTCCTAAAGGCTAGAAAATATACTCAAGCTCTGGCAAAATTAATTTGATCCTTTACCAATCAAGTGAAAGTAGCATTTTCATAAGGTGAAACTTGATAACTGTGCTGAATAATATTTCTTAACGGTGGAGACCTGTATTTAAACATGGGTCATTCTTATATTCCACCAGGGAGATGAAAGTGGAACTGAAAACACTACATTTCAGCATGCTCTGCAGGCACTTTTCTCCACCCAGATTATGCATACTCAGTAGCACTGACCAATCCACGAAAGCTCTGACACATGGCTTGCACCTTTGTTTCCATTCATCATGTAGTGCCCTGGCTTCCTGGCTGTCACAGCCTATATCTCTTCATCTCCTTGATACTGATACTTCCATTTCAATTACTGAATTTTAGTTTTTGAGCCAATTTGAACTTACGGTTGTTGTATCAAAGTACTGTTAATTCTTATCTCCAAGTTTCTTCTTCGCTTATTGTTTTAGCAAGTTTGAGCTCTTTCTCTGTTTTAGTTGGCAGATCTGTATTCAGAGAGCTGAATCATCAGTCTCAAGAAGGATTTATTTTAATGAATTAAGACTGCAAGACTTACTCCTTTGTTATTTTAGTAATTTTTACTTTTCAGTTGAAAACTGATATGTTCCCTTTCTATATTGAGTAAAGCAGACCTTCAATTTCTGTCTCAGGTCTCAAGCGAGTATTAACTGAAGCTACCACTTCAGTCAGCCCCTCCTAACTACCACATTTTAACTCTGCTGGAGCACTTTCCTGTCCTCTCCTTCCAGCCACCACATTTTTATGTCCTGTGAGAATGCTCTTCTGTGGATGCTCAGTCCATGGCTGCTCTGCCCTTTTTAAGGCAAGAGTGAAGGAACTCTGCCAATTTCCCTGTAACTTGCCTATGTGTTAATGATATAGTTTTTTAGAGTTTCTGTATCTGATAATTGAAACACTTTAAAGCCAGAGGTTCTTATTGAAGCAGTACCTACTTTTGCAGTTGGTCCTCTCAGCTGTTTAAATGAGGTTGAAACAGAAAGGAAGGTCTCTCAGCAGAAGCCAAAGTGAATATCTGGGCTTTTTCTTCCTTCTTCTAGAAAGAAATGAAAAGTGGAAAAGAAAATTTAGCTCCCTTGAGCTTTTGAAATTTAATTCTTGGTGCTCTCCTTCAGTGCCAAAACCATGCAACCTTTTTGCATGCTTTTCTCACCAAGTTTCTGGGCCATGTGACTCAGGAGATCTGCAGGAGTAGATGTTTAATTCAACAGTTTCCAGCAACAGAGACTCCTAATGCTTACGCAAATATGAGATATTTGACCAGGCCCAGAAAGTTAAAATTTTCCTCTTGCTACACTTCTTTATGCCATATTTCCATTACATGGCTTGAGAAATAAAACAAACACTTAGCAAAAGTGAAATAAAACCTCTACCTTCCCTCCTATATCTGTCAGTCTGACCCTCTATAAATTTGGGGGTTTTTTCCCTATTTAAAGCAAATTGCAATGTAAAGAAATTGCATGTGTGAAATTCTACATATCTAAAAATTCAGGAACCTATGAAGTATTCAGCAGGATGGAAAAAAAATGCTAGATTAAGTTATTAGAAATTTAAAGAATTCTTTGATCTTTGCCTAAGAGGTTGTTTTGAGGAGAAAATGCAAGGTGGCCTGTTAAATGGCAGACCCGTCTTTCTACAAACCTGCAATGTAGCTGTCACACATACTTGAATATCCCAGGCAGAATTTACTCAGTGACCATATTTAGCATGACATGAAAGGCAATATACAAATTTAGTGTAAGAAAAGAGGGTTGTTCTGCAAATCTTGGCAAATACTTCCAAGGCAAGTGAAAACCGTGCTTCACAAATGCTCTTTAGGAAGCAAGAGAAGAAAGAAACTCAAGATTATTAAACATAGGTATTACAGTGAGTCACAGAAGGGTGGAAATCCCTAGCTAGAACAAGATGTCTCTGTAATAAATGGGTCAGTTCTCTAAGAAAAATGCTGAGCAATGCAAGATAAAAAGGTATAAATCTCACAATCCCTAACAGCAACAAAACATGTACTATCTAAAAAAAATACTGCTGATGAAAAAAGCAAAGAATTTGAAGTTGGTAGTGATGCAGAGGTACTTGTTGGTTAGGATTCATTGTAGATATACAAGGAAACATTCTGCAATTAACTTGTTTATTATAGGAGCACAATATAAGCAGAAACTAAAGTTATTAGAGAGTATCCCTGGTTAGCTATGGAGATGGTGAAGGGCCTTGAGGGGAAGACATATGAGGCTGAGGTCACTTGGCCTGTTCAGAACAGGAGAGGAGACAGAGGGGAGAGCCCATGGCAGTCACAGCTTCCATGTGAGGGCAGAGACTGATCTCTGCTCTGTGGTGCCCAGTGACAGGACTTGAGTGAATGGCCTGGAGTTGGGTCGGGGGAGGTTTAGGCTGGGTATCGGGAAAAAGTTTTTGACCCACAGGGTGGCTGGGCACTGGAACAGACCCCCAGGGCAGTGGTCACAGCACCAAGCTTGACAAATTCAATAAGTGTTTGGACAGGGCTCTCAGGCCCATGCTGTGATTCTTGGGGTGTCCTGTGCAGGACCAGGAGTTGGACTCGATCATGATGGGTCCTTTCCAGCTTAGAATATTTTGTGGTTCTCTGAAGATTTAAAGCTTTCTTTTCCCTCAATATATTTTGCTTTTTCATGAGATGAGCTGTTTTGTCACTCAGGGCTTCAAAATGTTTTCGAATTTTAGGCAAAACAGCAGCTTGCTAAAGACAGTCCATTTCAATAATTTTTACTCTTGGTAGACCTAAATCAGTGTGCCACAAAAAAGATTGAGGACAATGCACCATTTGAAGAGAACTTCTATTTATAGGAAAACCTCTGTATTAAATTATTTTTAATGAGTGGAGGCTAACTTTGGCTCATTTAAGAAAAAGAAATCTGTTCTCCTGTTTAGTAAGGTTTTTTATATATATTCATGCACAGATTTACTTTCTTTGTAACATTTTTATTTGAGCAGTAATTAAATCTCTGAAAGCTGATGTGGTTGAAATACTACCCTAATCACCTCCATTTTTTTCCATCTGCATTCTAGAATTTTCAGTTCAGCCTAAAATCAATTACATTCACTTCAGTAAATAATATGGGTAAAATATGCTGCTCCTCTGCATACATGCAATGGCTATTAAAGAGGTTTTTTAGAAATAATTTCCTGATGACGAGTTGTGGACACTCTTATGTATCTCTAAGCATTACATTACCAGCATATTTTTGGACATGTGCATATGTATCAAGCACTACAGTTGGATCTTATACACTGGCCAGTGCCTGTAAGTGTGTTATATGAAGTGATTCAGGAGTCAATATCAAGAGTGTTCTTTACTGCTTTTTATATGAAGAACAGTTGCTGTGTTCTCTTAGAACTCAAAGTGGTGTGACAGGTACTTCAGAAAAGGTTCTACCACACTTTACAGGCTGCAGAGAAAATCAGACAGTGTTCTTAAGATCTTCAAGTATTCTTAAGCCCTTTAGCTATGCTTACAAAATAGCAGGCCCATGAAGGAAGGCAGACCCAAGTACTGCGCTACAATCTACATACATTATGACTGTATAAAATTAAATTCATAAAATTGTTTAATTTTTTTATTTTGGATAGAGGGATTTAGGATTTTTTTTTTATTGTTGAAATGTTTAAAAGCATTTCAGACTAAAGTAGCCTGTTTAGACTACTGTTTAGTCCTTACAGATAATATTTTCTTCATATTCATTCTCAGGGTGTTTGGGGTTTTGGTTTTTAATGATTTTTTTTTTATGAATTCATTTAAGAACAGATGGAGATACTTGTAAAATGGCATAGTTCTAGTCACAATCTAAAATTACTAACGATGCATATGTTGCCCAATATTTATAGAAATAAATACAGATTAAGGAGATATGCCAAAGGTGGGAGGAGTTTTGTGCATTAAAATCCATATTCAATTTCTGTGTTTTAAGATGCAGAAGACTGCAGCTATCACATTATTTTTAACAGCTGCACTTTGGAAGGACTCTCATAATGCAGGTATTTATTCAACATTTAATATTACTTATGTGGAAAAATTTAACAAGCTGTTGAATTAATCAATCAAGACCTTTAACCTCCAAAGCAGAGCAGCTCCCATCCAACATTACAGAAGCTATCTCAGCCTACAGCTCTTCTTACCACACTGAAATGAGCTGAAAATGGCAGAACCAAGTCATATCTCAGTTGGATTTTATCTTTGTACCATCCTAAGCACCTACTCATCAGTCCTGGTCAATTGACTGTGGACATGCTTTCTCCTCTGCTGGCCTGGAATAAAGACTGAAGGATGGATAATAGTCCTTGCTTCTTAATTAATTCTTGCTAATGAGGAAATATTTGTGTTAATCCCATCATCTAAGTAGAGATTAAAATGCAAAAAGTACAAAAGTGGACTGGCATATTGACAGTACTGCAATAGGATTCTTTTCATAGGTAATGATCTATTTTATTTGAACTGTGTCTTAGTTTGAAGACAG
>VZTB01005762.1:38677-51932 GCA_013397245.1 Thryothorus ludovicianus | reverse complement strand
ACTAATTCCCATTAGAGAAGTAACCAGAGCTCCTGACAGCGCTATTTCAGCACCTCCGCAGTTTCGCAGTGGTGTTTTTTTTCTGAATATCTTAATTTTAAGCTTATGTTTGCTTACCATTTTAAAGGCAGTCCTAGGTAACGGGCAGGTTTCCTTTCTTCTGCTGAGGGCGAGAACGGAAATGAAGAGCACATGTGCTCTGTATCGTTGTCCTCTTCTAATCCTTTATGAAGGGAGCAGGCAGAGAAACAAGTGGTTGTCCTGAAAAAAAATGTGCTTCTCCATCAGCAAAATGAGCTGCTCCTTATGCACCCCGAGAACTGTGTGCGGTAACGAGCAATTTGTAAATATCCTGCTCCACCAAGCGTCTGTAACAGGATGTGCAGTACTGGGAAGGACATGTAGAGGTTTTGCTCTAATCCCTTTGCCTGTGACTGCAAACAGATCGTGACTTTCTCTGTCTCTGTTCAGGTGTCCGGCGAACAAATTGCCTCAAGGTGCCATGGGAAAATTACTTGAAGTATTTGGCTACAGCGCTGGATGGTGTTTTGAGGAGAAGGATTGATGAGATATTGACATAATGGGAATATGACACCTACCTACACCCCTCAAAAAACGGAACCGGAGCACCAATCCAGCTTGGCCATTTCATGGTTTTTCTCTAAATCTTTACTCAGTCCCATGGTGGGGCACAAAATCTTTTTTTTTTGTGACATTCCACAACATTGTTATCGCTTACTTTTTATATACAAAAAAGCTGTGGGAAAATAAAAATGTCCTCAAAAAGTTTACTGATTAAGATTTTCTGAAATAATAAAAATGTGAAAGCACTATCATAGTATTTTCTTCTAATATTGAGGCTCTTCCTTAGCAGAGAACAGTTATGTACAAACAGTGCTCTCCATTCACACACTGGGGAGGTTTTACATCCACTCCCTAAAAAGTTTTCACGCCACTAGAGATGGGAACTGTGCTTCTGGTAAAGTTTTCATGAGCTATGGTAAGTGTAATTTAAGCAAACATTTTTATTACCTGTGGTAAGTAATTTTCTGTAAATAAAATTTTTACTACAGTTGCTTTAGTCATGTATTATATTTTCATTAGAGTCTTGTTCACAGTAAGTTTAATTAACACAACATTAATTTCCTGTGCATTACCTCATAGGCTGTATCCCGTGATTACGTTCAATTGTTGTTTTGTATGGACTTATAATAGAAACTTTTTGGGAAAATGCAATAGAATGTAGGCAAATCTAGTGCTAATGAATGTATTTTACCATTAGCATTACTTTTATTTTTGGAACCCCAGCCTGGAGGAACAAAAAGAGGTAATGCATCCACCTCGCCCACCTTGCTGGACAGGTGAACAAAGCATCTGCCACAAGGCAGAGCTCGTTCAAAGAACAAACACACTCTCAGGCTGAGGCTGATCTGTCAAATTTTGCACAAAGGCACAAAGGGAGAAATGAAGAGATCTCATTTCCCTGAAATTTCCAGGAAGGCTGAGAGAAGCACCATACATGGGCTTCTAACACTCGATACACACAGATGCAAAAGGAACTTCTACAAACTTTTACCTTTACTTAAGAAGATAAATCAATGTAATTTTTTATCAGACACCACCGTGAATTGGAAAAAAACCCTAAACCACTATTTAATTTTAAGTAAAACCTTTAGTTTATAGGCTTGTTTGTCTCAAAAGCAGTTACTTCAAATCCACATAAAATTCAGCATGTAAATAGGCTGAAGTTGTCATTGGTTAAGATCCATTGCTGAAAGATAAGGGCTCTGAATGATGTTTTGACAGCTTTGTAGGGTAACAAATAAAACTGTGGGGTACGTGATCCCATTTTGTGTCTTAGTTTTCATGGGGTTTAATTAACCCAAGATTTTCTTGAGGGTGGCTTTGCACTTATCCCAGACCATAATGTTAAACTTGTAAAAATCACAAAAAAATACATATAATGAGAGGGTTTTTGTCTGTCTAATAGGAACACAGACAAGGCAAATCCAAATAAAATGTTGCTTGTAACTTAAATGTACCACATGAGCTTCTAAAGCTGAGTGTTGAACTGTTGATGTTTTGCAGTAGAACTATTTTAAATGAAGATGCATTTCTCCGAAAGGGTGGAATATGTTTTCTTTCATGAGCTAGGTTGAAGGAAATAATTTTATGAGCTCATTCTGGACCTCAAAGCGTGTGTCCCGATGAGTCCTATATAGGAAATTCACAACAGACAAAAGTGAGGTGTTTTTCCCATGGGCATGGGTGATGAAGTATGCATACTTCTTTTTTATTACATTGCAATTTATTTTTTTTTACAGGAATTGTAAGAAATGTTATTTTCTATTAATAAAAATACATGTAGGTTGATTTCTTACTTAAAAAGCGTGATTGATTGTCCTTAGTGTCTAGGATAATGAATGTTACTCTAATGTCAAGCTTTTCTAATATGCAACAAATACTTGCTGTTTCTATCACTGATCAGAAGCTGTTATTTTTGGATGTTTTAAGAACTGCAGGTTATTTGTCCTGCTTGTAGATAAAATTGTTATGTTGCAAGTGTTGATCCAAGAAGCATCTCTAGTTCTGGAAAGGCTGGCATGGAATTGCAGTGGAGTTTAGGTGAGAAGGGACTGCTGGAGTCTTTCATCCTTTCATGTGCTGGGAGTGAGGCTAACTCCAAAGCTGTGTCACGTTTTTCAGGGTCTTGTCCAGCCAGTTTGGAGCACCAGAGGGATGGAGGACCCTTAATCTTGTCCTTTTACATGCTGGTTACACTCTCGCCAGCACAGCCTGGCATGTGACCAGCCTTCATCATCACAAGGGTGCAGTGCAGCACCATTGTCAAGAGAACTGACAGTTCCCAGGATGCAGAAACTCCAGGGAAATACCTCAGAGACCCTGGCTTTGACAGATGCCAAGTGATTTGGGCTGTAACCAGATCCTTGGGAGGAGAAAAATGGGATGAAGAGGAATTAACACAGGGTTCCTTGGCATTTATCTGTGTGTATCTGAACATCTGTGCTAAGTGTTCTGAAGATTAGCTCTTCTTTTGCATTTTGCTTGCAAAGGTGTGCTAAATGTTCAGAAGCAGCAATTTGCAACAGTTCAGCCCAGTTAGGAGAGTTGTACTCTTACAGCACCAATAACAGGGAACCTGCAAGCTAAACCACAGTCTCATGCATTTTTCACTTCCCAGTCTGCATTGGGTTGGTGGATTTATTGTGCTGTTTGTGGGGATGAGTACAGGAGCATGAAACTGGCTGCAGAACCCAGGGAAGAGCTGGCAGGCAGTTTTGCAAGGTGAACAAGGGCATAGCTGCTTCTCATTTCTCAGATTGTCACAGGTAAAGACCTGCCTTTATTCTGCAGCATTGCCATTGCCTTCAGGAAGCTTTGGCTCTGTGACTTTGGATATTCTATTGGGAAGAAGCTGCAGATCACAAAAGACATACAGCTCCTACTGGATATTGTCCAGGAAATGGAGAGTTAAGTGTGACCTTTCACATGCTTGGTATAAATGTCACAATGGTTTGTGACATTCATCAGCTTCAGGTTTGCTTTATTCCAAAGATTCTCTCCCTCTGTGGTCTGATCCTATGCAGGCTGGGGAAGTCTGAATCCTTTACTTGTCCTGTGGATGTTTTTGTGCCTTGTCTTGCAAGCTGTGGAAATGGCAGTGCAAGCTAACAAGGAATGAGTTTGCTGCATGGGCCACTCACAAGTATTATTTACAAGGCATAGTAACAACAGAAAGGTGAAAGAGCAAAAGATAACCTACACAAGCTTAAAGCATGGCCAGGCAAATAAAGCAATAATCTTTCTTGGCTGAGGTCTACTTGTCTAAAATCATAGGCCTTCCTTGTGGATTAACTAGCAGGCTTTCACCAGTCCCCCCTCGGCAGGAAGGATCACAGACCAGAAAACAGTGGTGTGCATTTTCCTTTTTGTTACACTGTATTGGAACATCCAGCTCACCACTTGATCAGCTTTTAGGTGTTTCTTTTCAGCCCTCCCTCTGTCATTTTTGCCTCAGAGTTGAGCCAAGCTAATAGTGGGCTGATTCAAATGGGCACTTCAAACCATCTGCTCCTTTATTTAATTTCTTGGCTGAAAAGAAGCTCCTTTTGTAGGACTGGTCTTCAGTAAGTGTTAACCTCACTCACCCAACACAGGAATGTGGCGGCAGTATGGTGAAGGCGAGGCAGCCCCACAGAATGGCAGGAGAATCTTATGTCAGCTTGTACCAATCATCCTTCCTTTGGGCCATCCTTTTCTGGTCTTATTTGCTCTGTTTGGCTGTCCTAAGCAAAATATTTCCTTAGGAAGTTGGAGGCGAGGAAGGGAATTCGTCACCATGAATCTCTAGTAAGACTGTTCAATCCACTTGCCATGAATTGAGCCAGAGTAGTCTTCTCTTCTTTCCCCTCTTTCAAAGCCAAGTGTAATCCTTCCTCATATACTAAGAAGAGTGGATTGCAAACAATGGTCAATTTTCCCATTTCCTGAGTTTGAAAGCCATTAACAGGGAACAGGGAAAGGACAGGCCTTTTAAAGTTTCTAAAGGGAAAAGCTAGCTTCAGAATTGCCTTTTCAACCTGAGAAGATTTTTCTGCCCTGGGAAGTTTTTTGTTTGCAGACTGGTGGGAGGCTCATGCAACCCAAAATTGGGGTTTGAAGGTGATATTGTCTTTGATCCATGAAAGAATACCAAGGCTGAAAAAGCTGGATCCTTATTCCTTGCTAAACTAATGAAAAGAACTCCTTAGGTTAGAAAAGTTTGAGAGTTAGGTTAGGGCCCATTTATCCCTTTTAGGAAGTTATGAAGTTAGGGAGTTTAAATTCCATTTGGAGATGCAGGCTACTGAGTAGAGCCATGATTCTTGACATGCTTAGGTGTTTTATTATTTGCAGCTGGCATCTGAAGTGTCAGTGGTGTTGAGTTCTGCACAGATAGAACAGGATGAACACCTAACCTTCATAACATAAATCCTGATGCACTTCAAAACCAGTATGGCAGTGATCCGGTGGAACCCTGCTGATTGGAACAAATCATATGCCATTTCTTAGCTCACCTCACTTTCTTTGGGTGTCCTAAGGTACTGCTTTTCCCTCCTTCATTTTTAGGAGAGGTGGAAGATGCCTAAAAGTCTTTGTATTGCAAAATAGTTTTATGTGATAAGAGTCCCCAAATCCTTGTTTAGTCAAAGCCTCTTGGTATTGACAAGAGTTTCTTTGGTAAAGAAAGACTTCACCAAAAGGTTTGTCAAGCATTGGAGCAGGCTGCTCAGGGAAGTGGTTGGGTCATCAACCCTGGGGTGTTTAAAAGATGTGTAGATGTGGCACTTAAGAACATGTTTTAGTGGTGGACTTGGCAGAATTAGGTTAATGGACGGATTGGATGGTCTTAATAGTTTTTTTCCAACCTAAATGGTTCTATGAAACTGCAAAACCAAATGTGGTAATATTAAATGTAAATGGATTTTCACCCTCAGCAATATTTTTAGAAGCACATCTTGGCTGAAGAAGTTTCCTGCTCTTTAGAGAGCTGGGTATACGTTTTCCCATGTGTTTTGCAACATTACTTTAAAGCTTATTTCTGCTGAGTTTGAGATGTTGTTATTGAGATCTCCTGGAGTGGAAAATAAACTATTTTCTGTGTTATTTCTTTTCATGTGTCTACTGGGTATGCTTTAGTTTTTTCATGTGAAGAGACTTACTTCTAGCAAAAAGAACATTTTTCCTCACTAGGTAATGTTACTCCAAGGGCATAGTGTGGAAGACAGAAAAACTTGCAAAGTGGATGAACAACTAAGAATGATGTCTACGTGCAAAGAAACGTGGAAAAAAATTACCAAAAAGAGAGAGCTCTTAGCAGTTCTTTCAGTCTATACAAAAGGTATAGGGTAGGAGGTTAGTGGTCTAATTCAAAGCTTTCCCATTGCTATTGATCTGACAGTGAAGTATTTTTATAGAAAATTACTGCAAATTGCTTTCATATTCTAAATTGGACTAGCATTTGCAACTTGGCAAGTTGAGATGGACTTATGCATTTTGTTCCTCTGCTGTGATTAGGATGGAGATACAATTAGAAGTGTGTTTGGGGTTTGGGCTGTTTGGGGTTTTGTTGCTTTTTTTGTTTGTTTTTTTCCCTTGATTCTGGAAAATTGCTTTGGGTGGGTAAGTGAAGAGACTTTAACCTGAAGGTTAATTATTTTTCAGGAGACTAAAACTTCCTGTTGTTGAGAACCACTTGTGGACCTCCCAAGCTGCATTCTATGGCTGTGATCCCTGCTGCACTGCCTGATGCTGCAGGAGTTTTGCTCTCATGTCTGTCACTGCCTTTCCCGCAGTCACAGGCTCCTGGGAGACGTCCCCTCTGCCTTCTTCTCATCAGACTACCCAAGCCCAGCCCTCTCCCCTCAGAGGCACTGTGCTCCAGGTCCCTAACCAATTTTGTAGTCTCAGCTGGCTCCTCTCCTGTGTAGCCACATCCCTCTGAACAGGAAGACGTAATGCTGGAGGCGAACCCTAGAGAGGCCTCACCAGCTCTGGACAGGGTGGGTAGAAATCACTCTTCTGCCTGTGCTAGACATGTGGCTGCTAGTGCAGCCTATTCATCTTATCTGTGAAGGGAACATACTTATGGCTAATGGTCAGCCTGTTGTCTGCTGAAACCCCATGTCCTTCTCAGAAGGGATGTTGAGCAGATTTAGTCTCCCTGTCTAGCTGAACACATGGAGTTGTGTCACCCCTTGTGCAGAGCTCTGCTTCCCTCCTCCTTGGACACTACAAGGTGCTACTTCTCAGGTTGACTTGAGGCCCCTCTGAGCAGACATTCTGCCATTTGTTAGAGTGGCCATCCTCTCAGTTTAGTGTCACCTGTGGCTGTTTGTGCTCTTCACCCAAGGTAGAAGCAAGATAAAACTTTGTGTTGTACTGGATGTATAAACACCCTGAAGGGAGTATTTCTGTCTTGATCTGTGTAGGACAAGAAAACCACATAAACAGGTGTGAGATGACTCCAACAGGACCTACCTGTTTGCTGAAAGATATTGCTGGGTGCTCAGTGGTAAAGACAAGCACAGAAGTCCAGGGAAGGCTGACCACAAAGCTCTGCTTAGTGCTGATGTGTGGAGGTCTGTGGACCCTGAGAGGTGTTCCCTGGCTTGGAGAGAAACAAGAAGCTTCTCTCATAGGATACTGTTTCTGTTATGGCAGTGTATCCCTGTTCTGCTCCCTCAGTCAGCCCTGTTAACCCCATCCCCATCCCTGTGTCCCTCAGTCAGTCCCTCTCTCCCTATTCCCCATTGGCTCCCATACCCCAATCCCACCTTTGTGCTGCCCCCATGCCCCTGACAATTGGTCCCTGATCCTCTCCCAGCCTCCACCACCCCCATACTTGAACCTGGACCCTTTCCCATGAGGCTCGCCTTTGACCCCGGACAATCCACGGATGTGGCTGGGATAAACATCTCTGTGGAACCCCTACAAAAGCCCTTCTTGCCTCTTTGCCATTGCCATATCAACAGCTATCCTGGCTCTCAACACTGATGCTTGTTTCTCCTGCCATTGCTTCCAGGCATCTTGATTGTTCCTAGATCAATTAATTGATCTGTTGGGTTTTAGTCTGCTTTCTGTGGTTGTGCTTCCTAGCCTCATTTAGCAGTGACTTTTTCTGCTGTCATCTATCTGATGGCTATTGCATTAAGGCAATACTTCAGTGTTCCACCACCCTTGCCTCTCAGCTCCCCTTCTTTCTTCTCCCACCCCTTTGTCCTTCAACCAACCTCTCTCTCACATCTCCCTTCTTTTTTCCCCAGTCCTATGTTTACAGTGATCTTTACCTGACCCTTTCCTTCTACCACTCCCTTTTGTGTTCCATTTGTACCATCCACCCTTACTGCAAAATTGACTTCTCTGTTCCATCAACAGAGCTTGCTCCGTTCCTGACAGAGCTCATGCCCTTTGAAGGGCAGCCCAGGGGGTCTTCCAGGGGCCTGTCCTATTCTTTCCCTGTGCCCAGTAGGTGTGAAACACTGCTCCAGCAATGAATGTGTGGATGCTGTGCATCACAGGCAACGCTGGCATTTGTGTCATGGAGGGGGATTGTAAGCACGTATTAATTTTGACAGAATCTCCTCCCCTCGTGTTCAGTGAAATGTTTGGCATTTCTCAACGAGCCAGGGCTGAGCCTCAAGGAGTGGAGGATTTTGGTCCTTTGTCAGCTTCACTTGAGGGTTTGCAAGCTCTGAGAGACATCCTGTCCTGTGTAAAGAAAAGAGGGATGGAGTCTCTAGCACTGTTGTCTAATTTTGAAACAATTTATGGGGTAGAGGCTCAAAATAAGTTACCTCCTGTAATTTTTTAACCTCTTTCCCTTCCACCAATAAGACCAGTGGAAAGAGATATAAATGAAAAAAACTCAATTTATGAGAAGAAAACAAAGCAATAACCACAAGATACAAAGGTAAATGATTCAACCTCAACCCACAAGTGCAGAAAAGGTTTTGCCAGTTCATCCCCAGATAAGGAATGGCCACTGTTCCTACTCTGGGCCGCATGGCAAACGAGTCTCTGTGGTTTAAAAACTCCCTCCTCCAGACAAACAAATAATAGGAAACAGGGGAAAACAAAACTTGGAAAAATCTGGCTACCAGAACACACCTGCAAAGAACAGCTGTGGCTGTGCCCAGGAATCCAGCTATGATCTTTCTCCAGTCTGTTTCTGTCAAACCCAAGAAATTAAGAGTGAGCTTTGCCACAGACAAGCAGGAGGAAATGGAGAGACATGTAGAGATAGTCACGAGGGCAGCTGGCCCCTGCCAGGCAGACCTGCAGTAGGAGTGATGCCAGACTTATGAGTGAGTACCTGTAAGTAGAAACTGCTGCTGTAGCAATGCTCCTACAAACCAGAGCTTTTGTAGTTGTGCTAGAAACTTCCCACTATCATATGAACCATATAATCATACAGCTTCAGCCATATGACCTTCAGGATGTGGGTGCAGCATGGTTTTATGCAGTGATAGTCTCCTTGTTTTCCATTTCCTTTAGAGTTCAAATTTTAAGTAGTTAGAATGGAGAGAAATGCTCCAGTTTCTAAATTCTGTGGAGTTTCCATGCAGAAAGGTCCTGCTGTAATTATTTTTAGCAAGTGGTGTCTGCTGTCAGTTTCTGACATGGCTGCTGTTGGACCCTCCCCAGTGGAATCAGAATGTGGGCTTTCAAGCTGTTGTCCTGGATCCACCAGCAGCAATGGCCAATGCACAGATGGCCAGCAGCAGTCATAAAACATTATCTATTACATGGGAGCCTGATTTCTTCCCTTCTCCTTGCCACTTCCAAGAGGATACTGATTCTCTCTGAAAGACACAAACAAGTATTTCCCAAAAATGTAAAAAATGGGGAAATGCTTACTACTAGGCTTCTGGGCAAAAATTATCTGTGTATTTCCTCTCGCATTATATTCACACTCCTTCTGGTAGAGAAAAACCTTCCCAGAAAAGGCTTGTGCTGCAGCAGGAGAAACAAGGCTCTGACTAATGCAAAATCATGTGCAGGAACTCTGCCTGCTGGGAACTGGCTATTGCTAACTTCCCTCCAGCAGCCCATGCTGGCCACTGGCTGTGCTGGCTGAAACGTGGAACTTGCAGCAGAGAGAGAAGGAGGCAGGGATCAGGCTGGACCTCATGCAGGCCTTATTGCAAAAGGGGGAGGGGTTAAAAAATAGGAAGGAAAAGTGATACAGGGTCTGGCTGGATTCCAGCTGCCATACACTGCACCACCAGCTGGCATCCCTGAAGGGCCACCATCTGGCAAATGTCACCGAGATGTCACCTACCTCGCCCCTTCAGCCATTGCTATCCTGGCGCACCATTTACCTAAAAAAACCCCATTTTTGCTTCTGTGTCCTTTGCAGAATAAATGCTAGCAGAAGAGGTGGCTTCTTTAAAAGGCTTTTAAAAGGCTGTGCAATTGCTTCACAAATAAAGCAGGTACTCAGTGCACGTGCAGGGTGCCCCTCCTGGAGCAAGGGTGCTGGGTGCTTCGGCAGCTGAATGCTTCGGGTGCTGGGTGCTTGCTCAGCTGAACGGGAAGCGACCAGCAAAAGGCATTTGGGAGCAGACAGGAGTGGACATGGGATGCTGCAAGGAAACAGTACCCAGGAGATGCTGTCTGAGGTCAGGAGGGGCTGGGGGTCAGACACTGCTCTGGGAACTGTTAAAACAGGAAGAGAGCAGAGAAGAAGCAAGTATTCCAACTGTTGGCATCATGCTGGAAAGATTTATTGTCTTGTCTTTTCTGTGAAGTACAATGCAAAATTCTCATGTTTGAGGAGATGGAAAAAATGCCCAGGGTGCACTGTTGCTTTTTTACAGTCTTAGAGTCATCCGTGAAAGTGAGGCTTAGCTCTTTCCTCTGGATATCAGGAGTGACTGCAACAGGGTTATATCAGTATGGGACTTGTATACATGGGCATCCCACATTTACATGTCTTCCCTTCCCTTCCCTTCCCTTCCCTTCCCTTCCCTTCCCCATACCTCTACATTAATTCCTTGCTTCCTACACTTCCTTTGAGGCACAACTAACCTGCCCAAACTGCAGCTCTTCCTCTGACCAAGGCAGCCTTCAAGCATTCCAGAAAGAACTTGCCAGCCTCCATGTCTGATCCCACCTGGCTCAAATAGGACCCTCTACGAACACCTTCCCTCTCACAGCAGCTCCAATCCCATAAGCAAAAGTGACAGGCAGGCCAGTGGCCACTTTCCCTCGGCAGCACCATCAGATGCAGTGCCTTGGCCTTTAGTCTGGCATGGAAAGATGCCAGAGAGTTGGGAAGAGGTTTTCAATGTGACAAATTGCATTGGTGTCACCTGGCTGGAGCCAGGTGGAGTCTGCCAACGTGTGTTGGAGAAAGAAGCAGAGCTTCCATTTGAGAGTGTCCAGGACCTGGGTCTGTAGAGCACAAAGCAGCGTTTCAGATCAAAGCAGCGGCGGCAGGAGCAGCAGCAGCAGGATGGATGGATTGTGAACACAGCAGGAAACAACAAGGCATGCAGTCTTAGCAGGGTATTTTCTGTGGCCGTGGGGTGCCATGCCACTGACTGCAGCTGGGGCTTGTGGTCCGCAAAGGCACCAAAACTATTCAAGCAATCGGCACTGACTGAACCCTCACAGTAATGAACAATATCTAAATGCACTTTTATCGAGTTCATTAAACTCATTAACCATTTTCCTCCCTGGTGTTGAAGAGGAGCCCAGCCTGCCTCTCTGCGTATGGCTTGACAGCCACATTCAAGGAATAGGAGGAAAAAGAGAAAGTGAGAGGTCTTCCAAAAATGTGGGAAAGCAAATGACGCCTGATACTAATTTGATCTGACCTGCTTCTGAAGGCAGTGGAGGACACACCTCTCAGCTCCATCTGTCTCTCTTACTGAAGAGAAGGGACACAGACACTCCCAGAGAAAACTGTGGGTGTTTTTACAAGAGCAGAGGAAGAACAGGCAGCTGCCAGGGATAGAAAGCAGGATTTAAGAGGGAAAATAATCCTGCTTTCTTCATTCATAACCATTTCTACCAAGGCAGAACTTGGCAAGAACATATGGGAACAACTATAAGCCAAGTCCCCCTCTAAGTGGATAAAAATGAAGACTGAGAGGCAAGAGCAGAAGGGTGACAAGGTTATTGGCTTTCCCCAGCAGGATATCTGTTAGCCTTTCTGGATGGAGCTCAAATTCCCTGGCATTTCCTTCTGCAACTCGGTCAGAACCGCTGCTACTTCTGAACTTGTCACACAGCCCAGTCCCCTTGGACTGGCTCTCAGAGCATCTGTGGCAGCCCTGTACAGCTAATCTGTGCCTGTTCCGGTGCTTCCGCTGCAGAAAGCAGCAAAGTGTGCCGCAAAAACCTCGGTCCCGCGCCAGGAAAAATTACTGACACCTGAATCTGAATCTGGCAGGTTTGAGACTATTTTGCTTGTAAGAGCAAAGGTCATAAAACAAAGCCAAGGACATGAACGCATGGCCCAGGGTGGTTGGGAGGACAAACACACTGACAGACAACATGCAATTTCACAGGCATCCCCTGCCAGAGCTCAAGCTCCTCTCGAGCTCCTCAGAGCTTCGTTTCTGCTCTGATAAACACACATGGAAATGAGGCCGAGCCCAGCCCTCTGTGCCAATGCACCTTTTCAGCAGAGAGGGAAGACTCCACACCAGTATCTTTGGCAAGGCAGGCAGTGGCAGCAAGCAGATGGTGTGTCCGATTGTCCAATGTTCTCCCTCATCCCACTCTGCTTATTTCACCCATCAGTCACTGGCAGCAGAAGCACAGTGGAAAAAGCTGCGCCTGATTCACTAGCACAGAGCCCAAGAGGTGCCCTACCACCCCCTCACCACACAACTTCAGGGGCTGCACATCTGGGGAGAAGGGTTCCCACAGCTGTCTGGAGCTTGTTCTCCACGCAGAGGGTTGGGAGCACAGACAGGGATGGAGGCAAGCACCTCATATGCCTCCATCATGCTGGAAACCTGTGTGCAAGAGTGAAAATCTTATAGCTGCAGCACTAGTGAGAGGAGACAGGGGCCCACACTTCATCCTATAGGGGCACGCACAATGCTCCAAAAAGTCACAAAATAAGGGGAAGCCGTTCCATGGACGTGAGGAAAATGTTGCCCAGAGAGAGTGCATAGGATGGGTGTGCAAAGAGGCTGTGCCAGCCGTGCAGGGGACTGGCATGTGCACAGATGTGGGGATATCCATAACGTGTGGCTCACACGTCCCACTGGGGAAAGGCGGATACCTCCCAAAAGCCAGCGAGGGCCTCAGGATCTTCCGCAGGATCCAGCCCTGGAGGATGTGGGCAACTGGACAACGCCGGGATTACAATGCCTTCCCAGCTGTGTGCACTAGAACATAGGGGGAACCGGGTTACCACATACACAGCTGCGGGCAAATGCCCTATCCCAAACTGGAGAACCAGAGATGGATATCAGGGAACAGGGAAGGCGGTCCCTGTACACGAGGACAGCACCGCAGTGTCCTCGGGCTCCGGCGCTGCAGCTGCCCCGGGCACGGGGGTTGGTGAATTTGCGAGTCCTCAGCGGCACCCGCGGGCTCCCTCAGGGGGGCCCGGCTGCGGGGGCGCGGCTGCACGGCCTCGGCGCTGCCCCAGCGGGAGGGCGCGCTGTGCTGGAGCGGGGCGCAGGCGGTCCCCGGACGGCCCGCGGTGCCGTGGGGGGCCCGCGGTGCC